>VZUI01069884.1:0-40257 GCA_013401135.1 Cettia cetti
CCGCCCCGCCCGCGGCCGGGGAGCCTCAGCAGAGAGAGGGGCGAGCCCGCCCCGGGGAGCGGCTGCCCGGGACCCGCTGCCCGGGACCGGCTGTCCTGCACCGGGAGCGCCCCGCCGGCGGCCCCGGCTCCGCGGCGCGGGCACGGCGCGCTCCGAGCGCGGATCCCGGGGATGCGCTTCCGACCGGAGGCGATGCCACGCCGAGGGATGCCCGGTGAAACGCGAGCGGGCGATTCTCTCCCACTTTCACGCCCTCTCCGCGTCTTTTCACGCTCCGAAAGCGCGTCCCCGCGTGGGTGCGGAGCCTGCGAGCGCCGGGGCCGTGTCAGCCCCGTTCGGCCGCTGGCAGAGCCAGCCCCGCAGCCGAGGTCAGGGGCCGCACCGAGCCAGCGCCCGCCTGCTCTGCCCAGAAATGTGAACCCTGTCGGGAGGGCTGAATGTCCTTTGGCCCTTCTCAGCCTCGCTGCAAGTCTGTGCCACATAGAGTCCCAAATTTATGTAGGTTTAGTGAAAATAAAAAGAGGGGCGATTCCAAACCAGGGAAGGAAAAATTGGACTAGTGTGGAAGAGCCGCGTAATGGCTACCCAACCACGAGGGTGACACTAGCATCTGACCGGCAATCACAGGACACAAATCCATAGCAGAGCCGTGGACTGCTCGTTCGGGTGTTTATAGGATTGTATACACAGACACGCTTACTCTTTCGTGGAGAAAAAACGCCCAATTCACACATAAGACAGGCTTTTAACTTCACCCACACAAAGTTATAATTAATACTCTGCCATCAAGAGTGAATGTTTTAATCCTTTTAAAAAAATAACTCACATTGATTTATCCTTTTTTTTCCAAGGAAGTTAAGAGGTTGTGGGAAAGGATTTATGGTTGCTTGCTTTAACTTCCCGTGTAATAACTGGGGGTGTCCCTGGTATATGTCCAAGGTTATACCTTGGGACCTCATGGGAATGCTGAAAAGAAAACTTAGCCAGCAACCTTCTAGCTATGGACAGTGGAACCCCTTTTCTGACAGACAACTATTTCCTGATGTCTGCAATGCAAAATGGAATTTCAATCCCACAGTCTCCAAGTCCATGTCATTGTTGGGGGAAAAGGAGCAGGGTGAATTACATAGACATTTTCCCAAGGCTGTGGGATGACACCTCTCCAATGTACCTGCTCTCTTTACCGTAGTCAGAGGGTTACTGTGGGTGTTGAAGGAGACTTCTTTCCAATCACTGATATCAAAAGTTCCTATGTCCTGTCCTGCCAGCTGAAGATGAGGTTCCATTTCCTCTGAGACAGCCATGGCAAAAGTGACAAACCTCTCATGTTCATGATGAACTGCAACCTTGAATATTGCTTTGATGTGGCCAATCCTCTATTCAAGGGGAAACAGTGAGGGGTAACATTTTCTGAGGGTAAAAACAGCAGCCTAGAAATCTTGTGGAAAAAACTCTCACCGTGAATCTGAGCATTTTATTGCACAGTTTTTACACCATTTACCTCATTTTGTTAAATTACATACTCCATTCATCAGAGAGAAATTGTCTTGGTCCTCTCTGATTAATTAGCTCATTTTGGTGAGTATCCAAAAGCTGTGTTTTATGAACCAGTGCTGCATGAGACTTACAAGTACCTAATGGAATTGGATCAAAACAGGGTAATGCACTCACTATGTGTGTCATGATAAGATGAGAATTGGAAATTGGAACTGCAGTTGCCTTAGCATTTTCTAATTTTTTAACATTTTCCATTCTTCATTCAAGACTGTGCTTTCATCCCCATTTATAAAAATAAAGCTTAAGTTTATGGAAGCATAATTGCCTGTGAAATTCACATGATACAAAATTTTGTATATTGCTTTTGTTCATAAGGTTCCCCCTTCATCCATGCTCTTTGCAGAACTGTCTTCTAGGAGAGAGAGGGTTTTAGTCCCATTTCTCCAATACCCTGAGACATTTTCCCTGGCAGACAGCAAGTTAACCCAGTTTTCTGCTCATATTTGGGTTTCTGTAAGTGCAGTCCCTTCATCTGAAATTCCCACTATTCTTCCAAATGGATGAGTTACTCCTCTTTTTGAAGTGTGGCACACAGTTCTGGTCCTCCTTTCTCCGCCAAAAAGAGGATGAAGCCCTGTCCTCACTTCAAGTCAATGGTGAAAGTCCCATGGATTTGAGTAAGGCCCAGATCTCATGCAAACTATTTAACAATATCAATATTGAATTAAGCAGTTTTTCTACAGACAGTTCCACCTTGAACCTCTCCACCATCACTGTGTCCTAGTTTGTGTATAGTTCCCATTGATTTACATTATTTTTGTGTAATTTAGTATTCCAGTTGTTTAAGGTATTTTCAGTTCTCTGTAAATTAGGACTATAAATATGCCATCACAATTAATCAGCTCTCGAGCTTCATATGTGACATGATCTTTCATTTCCGAGCTGGCCCAGGCGCAGGATGTGTAAGGGAGGGTAATTGAGTCCTCATGGATTATTCACCAGTGTGCCCATATTGGTGTGGCACGCCTAGGAACACTCAAAATACTGAAGGCACAGGATCCCTTGGTAGGATTCAAGCTGAGCAATAAAAATATCCACATTCTGTAAATGGGTCTAACTTCTTTAGATGAAAAATTTCTCCTATTCCCACAGGCCTCCTGAAGATACAGTTTTTTGATTCCTAGATACAGGGTGGATATCCTTTTCAGAAAGCTGATCTAACAATCGTGACTATGTACCCAGCATTCTGAAAAGCAAAGAGCTCACTGGGCTCTTCCTCTCTCTCAGTGTTTCTGTTCTCTCCTTTTGTTTGGTTTTCACTATTGTTGTCTTCTGCCACTCTATTTTATTTTAGATATAATTTTATTACAGAAAACCTGCTATTCGGTCTTTTTAAACTATTATACTTCAAGGTAGTTTTCTCTCTATTTTCCATGGCAGATAGTATTAAATAAAATATTCAGTACTGCAATTTTCTCTTTTTTCCAAGTAGACTGATGAAATCTGCATTTTTTTACTCCAACAGAACTCCCTTTTTCCCCTTTTGACAAATAACCAACCATTTTCTAGCTTTAAATGTTATCCAGGAGTTAAACTAAAATACGCTTGGGGGAATTCTTGATTTTTACATTTGAAACAGAGAATTAGTTTTTTAAATCTCCTGACAAATGGAGAACTGATGTAATTATAATATCACCAGATATAAGGGGTTAAAGGTGAGCAACTGAGAAAAAGAAAGGATTTAAAATAATTTTGTTGGAAACACTCTGATTTACAGTATTTGTTTCTAAAACCTACTTAATCTGGTATCTAATAAATAATTAGGACAGAAGATCTGTTTGCTTAAAATAATGAACACTCTTGTCCTTTCAATTATAATGTCAGAGCTCAGAATTAAACATCAGACCTTCAACAAGTCCTCCAGCAAGACATCTGATTTCTAAGAAAAAAACAGTTTTCCTCTCCAGTCTCCTTCAGAAATAAGCCAAAATAATAGGATTACTTTCTGTGTCTTCAAAAGAGAGAAAAAAAAAAAAAAAAAAGAAAAAAAAAAGGGAAAGTAATTTAGAAGTAATTTGTCAATCTACTTTAAAATAGGTTGCATGTTCTCTTATTATTCTTTGCAGTTTATTCTTATATTTATTTAGTGCAAGGAAGCACCTATCTAACTGGAGTCATAGAAGATTCATACCCAGTTTCTACCTCACTTTTTTGAGCGCTGTCCTGTGAAATATGCAAGTAGCAAATCAAAGCAGATGTTTATGTAAATGCAAAGATCTGTCATTGTCACGCTTTGGTATATGTTGCCTTCTCAATAAAGACAAATGTAGCCAACCAAAAATAATTTAAAACAAGATCTTAGAAAGAGAAGGCCTGGACACATAAAGAAAACCAGCAGAACCAGAACAATGCCCTACAGTCACCACAGGACTCCAGCCTGGATGTGAATTCTCAGCAAGGTGTTGAAGGCTACAAAATTGTAAGAGGCTGATGGAGTGTCAGATGCTGACCACTGGCAGAGTCAGAGAGCATCTGTCAGCATTAATACACAACAGGACAGATCCTCTAGGCATCCTTTGTACTTTGGTCTGCTAGAAATCCAGCTTGGGACCACCCAGGAGTGCACACTGATCCTAAACATTTGTAGGGGTGGTCCCACACCAGGAGCAAACCTTGTTCCCTTATCAGACCTTTTTCTTTGTACTTACTAGGTAAGACAAACAGATAATCCCAATTGTCCTTCTTAATGTTTTCATTGATTATGTCCACTCTACTGTAAAGGAAATAAGGTTGGTCACCTGACAGCTTTTTTCTCTATGTAGTGGGTCTTGCTGTCCTGCTCTGGAATCATGCTAATGTGAACTGGTTTGGCAGGGGACAGCCTGGGACTCTGCAGAGTGGGTGAGGAGCGCTGCTTGTGGGTGTCCTTACAGCTTGTATTTGAGTCTATTTACTTGTTCATATGCACAAAAAAAAAAAAAAAGCTACTTTTTTGGGCACACATGCATGAATGAAGATCTTCATAAAGCTGCTCAAAGGCATGTACAGGTCTCCCAGATGATGAGATGGATCCTGACTTGCTCCTCAAAAATTGTACCAAATATGTTCAATTTTTCCCTTCCAATATGCAGTGCTTTGCATTTCATATGGCACTTCAGAAGTTATCAGCTTTTTCACTCAAAATTTATTTTGGGGGTTTTCTTTTTAAATCCCCAGAGAAGAAAAAAAGGTTCAATTTCATCTGCAAATACAGATTTTGACTGCGGTTTCCTTCCAGGCATATATCATAAAACTCCTTTTATTTGCATTTTATAAAATGGAAGTTAGGGCAATCAGGCACTGATTATGCAAACAGGGTAGATAAGTTTTCTTTTAAACTAATTCAGATCAAAATTGTTGGTCCTGGCAGGCCAAATTATACAAGAGAAAGGAGAAGGAAAGAACTATATGTCTTGTCTGTTAGAAACAGGAATCTCATCTTGCGACTTGGCTGTCACAATGATGGTGACAGCCAAGGCTGCAGCAGAGAAGCAGATAATAGGAAAGGGAAAAGATATTCACATTTTTGGTGAAAAAAGCTTAATTTTCAAACATGCAGAATTGTATGACCATACATTTCAGCAAAACATTTTGCTCACATGTAAATTTTCTTGTAGCTTGGGAGTTTTTAATTCTCAGGCCCTTTCTACCATCTGTAACTCAATCTCTATTTTTTAAAGAAATTGAAGACATCTGTTTAAATACCCATCTCTTCCGTCAGATGGAATTTTGGATTCAAAAATCTAAGCTCAAAAATAATACCAAAGTTGGATTTCATTTCCAAGCAACCACAGAGTGGCATTTTCAATGCTGCCTTCCCAATCAGCCCACTGTGCTGTGCTGGATGTGCTGGGCTCTCCAGGACAGCAGCAGTGCCTGTGGGTCTGAGCTGGGCAAGGGGGTCCTGCTGCAGAAAGAGGGCAGAAAGAGGAGGGGAGGTGGAAAATCTCCCCCCAGGCTCATTGCAGCAGCTCTGGATGGCAGAGCAGCAGGAGCCAGGGGAGCAAATGAGAAGGAAATGTGGGATGTTCCTGGAGACTGTAGTGAGTAATGTGTTTTTATCTTTTTTCAGCCTGTCCTTCTCCAAGACACCCTGTTTCCCCCCGCCCTTCTCCCAGGGTCTGTGTGCCAGCAGGCAGGTCTTTATTCCCCAGCTACCTCTTGAAGGGTCACTCATCACTGTGTCCCCATTGTCTCTCTCTCAAGAAAACACTATAGAGAAAGAGAGGCTGTGGCAAGATATTTCAGAGTATTTTGGTTTTCCAGACCTACTGCCTTGGCTGCTTGTGGAATTTGTACCTCAGGCTGGTGCAAAATACCTCATTCTTTGTTTCTTTGGGACTCGGTCACTGGTGGACTTTAACCTATAATCAGCTCCTTGCTGACCCGACTGGAAAGGGAAGGGAAAGGGAAGGGAAAGGGAAGAGGAAGACATTTCCTAGGCACGCCAGAGGTCTCATTGATTTCCAGGAATGCCCAAAGGCTTATGTATTTCCTTGTGGGCTGAGCTGTGTGGATCCTTTGCCTGGATGAATTCTCCAAGGACTGAGCAGCACCAACAGTGCCAGGTGGGAATGAAGCCACACAGGATTTCAAGCCTATTTACAAAACCTGAGGGTTGAGATGTAGTGGTGAGTACCCCAAACAATTCACCTGAGTTCTTAAAGACACAAGTAGCACCACAGGACAACGTTTTTCTCCTCCAGTTGTGAAAAATACCTTGACTTCAGAGAAGTCAGACCTGGCTCAGAGACTGGAAGCTGACAGGGCCCAGGACATCTGCTATGGGTGGTTTTCACAGACAAGGATAATTCTCATTTGTGAAGAAAACTCTTTGTCACCACAAAAGCTATATTTTGCACCATTTTCTGAAAAAAGTGTTGCGCTTTTTACCTTGCAGACTGTCCTATGGAAAGCAATTGAGATGCATTTAAGAAGCAGGAAAATGCCTTTATGCTTCCAAAATGCATTAGAAAAGAAAAGCAATAAAACCAAACCAAACACAATAAATCCCACAAACAAACACACAAACACACAAACACACAAACCCTACTGGCCTTAAAAGTTAAAGAAAAGTTTAAGACCTTGACTTACACCAGTCTTTTTGTCTAAGTCTTGCTAAACTGCAAAAATTAATCAATGATAAAAGTGAAGTCAGAGCGCCATAAATCATGCTGGTTTTACTACACTAAAAACTCAGATCTCTGAAAGTTAAAAAAAAAAAAAAACAACTATTTGACAATAGAATAATAAGATTAAAGCTCCCACAAAGAAAGATACCAGGAATACCTTGATGAGAAAATGCATTTTAAAGGCCTCAACTGGGTTGCAAGTTGGGCTGGGTATCTTCCTGGATAGTTCAAGGAGAGTTTCTACATTCCTAATTCTACCCAATATTACTTTGGGTATTACTTCTGCAACAATACCTGGACGACAAAATACATAAATGTTACTAATCAGTTAAATAAAAATAATTGGGGTTTTTTTCTTTTTCAGCTCAATATTTTTCTTCTCAGAAAGTATCTATTGCCAACACTCTTAAAATCAATCTTGCAAATTCTATATAAAAGAAGTTATAAAGTTCTTGTATCTAATGGTAAATACAGATTCCACTTTTCTTGGGAAGTGTCATGGTCCTTGGGGGGATGTATAAAATCCATACTCTGAAAAATCAGAGCAAAACTTTAATCAATGCAAATATTTTTTTAAAAAACCCAGAAATTTTAGAGACATCTTTGCAGCTCAAGCACCCAGAGGAGCACTCTCTAGGTCCAGAGACCTTTCCTAGGTTTAGGAGAAAAAGGATGGCAGGCAGCAGCAGCCGTGAGTAATATTAAACCAAATTTTTCATGCATAGTTCAGCTTGGGCTTTGGAGCCAGGGGAGGGATCATGTGCATTATCACAGGAGATGACACCAAACAATGCAGTTTAACACTGTGGGCCTTGAGCAAAGTGAAGCAGAATACTTACAACTTCAGAAAAGCTTTTAACTGTGTTTTGTTCTAATTTAGTCTTTAGCAAACAGAGAAATATTAATACACACACATCAAAACCTTTTCTACAAACTTGAGAAAATGAAGTCAACACTACAAAATATGGATGACACGTATCCTCTATTTTTCATTTACTGTTTCTTTGCAGAAGAGCACATGATTTATGTTGTGAATGTACCAACATTTTTCTAAGTTAATTTGATCATTTTCTTGCAGGAATAGGCTAATCTTCATCCATACCCACTTTTAATAATATTTATTACTATTCTTCTGCTCCTCTGCTTCTGACTGAATCTTCTCTCTATGTCCATCTGGTGAGTAGCCTTTTCCCAAAATAGTTCATGACCACTCTTTCCTCTATTTGCATGAGAGATGTACTATTATTATATTTGCATGGAAGAAGTTAGGTGATCCTCCAAAAATGTTTTTCAGTGATATCATTTGTCCAACTTGCAAATGGATTTACAGTTCTAAATGTGACATCATAAGTGGCATGACAGAAGATCTAAGCAAGAAATATTTTGCAGTCTCCTAGAAATCTAGCCAGAATTGCTCTTTTTTAGATTCTGTTTGCTTGCCCAAAATAATTAACGCTTGGTCATAGAGAATAACCTGCAGCTATTGTTGTTCAGCATTCAATGTTTCTTCAATATTTAAAGCTGAACTGTTGCTGGATTTAAGAACATGGCTTTTGAGATACAATTCCACAGCATAAGCTGTTCTGGGAAAGAACAGGAGCCAGCCCTGGAAGCATAACAAAGTATGTTTTGAATGCACAGGACATGCAAAGCCACAAATGCCAGCCAGCACCACATGCTTGAAGCCACATTCAACAAACCAGAATTTCCTCAAGCACAATAATGCCTGCTGTGACAAGTAACTAAACTCTTGGGGAAACAGCTGTTAAAATGCATTCTCCTCTCCAGCTAAAGGAGTTCTCACTACACAGACATTTTCAACAAGGTGATGCTTTGCATTTTCCTTTGTTTTTACATGCATGCATCTCAAAGAAATAGCATCCACACAGAAGCCAGCCCTGGCTCCTATGATATCCATGGAAAGAAACCCTTCTTTTGACTTCAGTGGGATCACGATTTGGTCATGATTTGGTCATAATTGATTAATCCTCATTCCATTCCTGTGACACAAGGAGGGACACACAGAGGTCACTTCACACATCAGTGCAACACAGTGTTTCTGGAAAATATCAGCTGTTCCAAAACAGAGGAGCCCAGCATGCAGTTTGAAACAGGATGCAACATTATCTCCATCTGGAACAATACAGGAAATGCTGAGTGGCACCACTTATAATAGATTTTGGCCAGCATACAGAGATTAAGAGACTTAATTTTCAAAAGGTGCCCTGGGACCTTAAATAACCATAAATAGTCAGGACTTCATATAGGTGCCTCACTGGAAGAGCAGCAGCACACGCAGTGTGGTGGTTCCTCATGCCATGGGAACACATTGCTTCCTTGCTGGATCATCTGCAGCTTTCAACAGGACCGATGGGGCTCCCACATCCAACAGAGAGCCACTGCAAAGTCCTGACCCCGCAGAATGCAAGATCACAACAGTACTTGGAACCAGGATTTCACTCCCTGGAAATAGTCTGTGAGATCTGGCAGCAACATTTCCCATCAGATAGCAACCATGAGATCTTTGATATCTTATATAACTGCTATCCTTAAATAAATCATATATCTAGTTCATCATCTTTTCCCCTGATTTAATTAGAATCATGCTTAGTTCTTCAGGTTGGTGAAGTCTTATCTTGCAATATGCTGCAGATGCTACTGCTTGGAGATTAATATTTGCTTTTTAATTAAAGTTTTGACTTGGGAGGTTTGTGATATCCCCACACTATCATTTAAGACCAAGAAAATAACTGTGTATTATTCTTAAAATGGGCAGCCATAGCATAATCATATTCAGCATGTCACCAAGATCTACTATGTGGCTTTCTTTTATATGTGAGATTTTCTTAGCTTGTTTTTAATGACCCTCTATCAGAAGCTCCATCAGAACTATGATTTTTCAGTGATAATATCTTTATTTTTTTAAGTTTATACTGTTGAGTAGTCAGCAAGGTCTGCATTAGTTCCCCACCGGCATCATAAAGCTCAGCTGAGCACTGCCATGCTAAACAGCTGATTGCCCCCACAGCAGAGCTCCACGGGTGGAGTGGGGACAGAGAGGAAACAGCTACAGCTCAAGAAAGCAGGAAAGGGAGACCTGAAATGGGGAGGGTGAGCAGGGCCACAGGAACAACAGCACTGTGGAAAGGTTCCAGGAGAAGAAACTGCTGCAGGAGTCTGGGGCAAAGATGGAGAAGGAATTACAGCTGAACTGAGAGAGGCAAGGATGCTGTGCCTCTACATCTGAGGCAGGGGGATGCCCTGGGAGGGCAGGAGGGGCTGCAAAGGGGTGGCAGCCAATACATAATCTCCTGAAAGATTAGGAACCCTTGTTTGCTGGAAAGAATGATCTCAAGTCCTAATTTAGTAACAGGAGGAAGATTTATTACTGCTCTGAGCAGTGTTGGCCCAGACCCCCAGAAAAGCACCAAGCACCACACAGCACAGACATAAACTGAAAAGATAGTCCCTTGTCACAGAGTTTCCAGGTTTTGTGTAGGCTAAGGCACAACACAGGGATGCACAGAGGAGTGCTCCCAACAGGGAGCAGACTGCTCAGTCCAGCTTTGCAAAATCCTGCAGGCTTCTCTGCAGCTCAGCTAATTCACTTATACCTTATTTCACTGCAGCACAGTGTGGTCTCAATGCTGATTGTATGTCTGGAAAATTTGGATTTGCAACTTTTAAAAACAGTTACTTAACACTAAAAAGACACTCTCAATTTGAGTTAGTACAAAGCTGGCCTATCGTTCAGCCCTTACTTTCTCTAATGGCCCTTAAACTTAAGAGGAGCTGCAAAGGAACTCTCCTTACATATGAAGACAAAAGAAGCAAGACCCACTCCTGTGCTAACAGCTTCTTGGTTAAGCCACGTGGGAAGAGCCATGCTCAGTATCTGAGGGAGGGAGCATTACTTAGACCAGTTCCACTGACCTCAGCCTTGAGAGGGAACAGGACCCTGAAACGCTGTTGTGTTTGAGTGCCTTAGCAGAAGGTGAAGCCGTGCTCACGCACTGCACACAGACAGGATGACAGGCAGGAGCAGGGCCTTCAGGGCACATCTACCAGCAGGTTTTAGACCTGGGCCTCACAGTGAGCAGGGGAGCAGGGCAATGCTCCAGTGCCCAGAGAATAACACACTTCTGAGGAGGGAGACTCTGGGAGTAAAACAGGAGACCTAGGTATGCTCTTTAGAGGTTGAATATTTGACTTTGTGTCCGAGGCAATGGATTGGAGTGCAACAAGCAAACTGCATCAAGTGTCCGAGCCAGGAGAAACGCTGGACCTTTGCTAAAAAGCATAACCACTTTCTCCTGCTAGATCCTGGGCTTTGCAAGGATCTGAGTTTCTGATTTAAACACAGCAGCAATTGCTACCAGATGTGCATGTCGGAGCCCTGAATGCACTGACAGCCCTTAATTGCCATGACCAGCCCTGGGCCCCCCTGCCCCAGGCATGGGGGCCCTTGGTCCCTGCCCAGCCCTGCTGTGCCTGTTCATCTGGGCAGTGACCCACGTGCTGACCTGAATCTCTGCCTTGCATTGGACTTGTCTCATCTCTGTGAACTTGTCTGCTCTGCTGAGCTCTGTCAGCCCCCAACCCCGGCCAGCCCTGCTCTGGGGGCTGTGGGATGGGCCCCTACCCTGCCAGCCATGCTACCCTCCTGTCCCTCTCTGCTCCCTGACAGCAAAGAGAAAATGCTCTAAATTCACCTTCCAAACTCAGATGGGTGCTACTGATTTGTATTTGACTTACAAGTTGGTGTTTCCATACTTCAGAGGATTTGAATGTTTTAGACTGGATATGGACAAGAGAAATGAGACAAAACTGAAATTAAATATCCAACTGTAAAAGAAAATTGAGTATGAATAAAATCTTGTGCTAGAAACTTCTGAAAGTACCTTCTTTATGTTTTGCAACTGTCTTAACAATAGGTAATCCATGGTAGCACTGATTCACACATCCCCACTTGCAGAATTACTTGACATCTAAAAAGCATCTGAGTTGGAGTTGAGACAGCCTGACGATCATGATGAGTTTGATATCTAAGCATTTGGCTACTCCACTTTCAAGCAGTTCCACAGAAGTACACTTAAAGTGCCTGAATATTCCTCCCACTTTTTCTCTTCTTTTTTTTTTTTTTTTTTTTTTTTTTTTCCCTTCCAATTTGTACAGTACCTACATCTAGGAAATGACAACCTGTGCACCAGATGTGCTGTAAAACTTCTGCCTGCCCCCCCAGCCCCAGCATGTGTGCCCCACAGGGTCTAACCCACCTCCACCTCAAATGAGGAACATATGGAGCACCATGAATGGCAGAAACAAGACTTCACTTTGAACTACATTCCTCCTATCAAAGGATCCTCTGTCTTGCCTTTTTCTTCTCCATTCCTCTGGGTAATCATGAGGAAAGAACCGAACATTCAGAAAAGCCTCCTGGGGACAAATTCATTGCTAGTGTAACTCTGCTGAAGTTAATGGTGTTGCACCTTGGATTAAAATGGCACCATAATATTAAAAACCAGAGACAGCATTCTACCCTGTAATTACTGTCTAAGAGAGAAAAAAAAATAATAAAAATGATTCATTCTTATAGACCCCAAAGGGCACAGCTGGCTCAGTCAGTTTAAAAGGTGAAAATAAAAGAAGACTAGAATGTAGTCATTTTAAATTTGTATATATGTATATAAATATGGACAAACGACAGTCAGATTTTAAGAACAATATGCTAGAAATACAATTTAATGTGACTGAGTTTTAAAAGATAGACAGAAGTAGCTCTTAGGAAACTTAAAGGCCTTCTTGCATACTGGCATAAATGAATAAATTCCTTCTAATCAAGCATTACAGTGTTGTAAACTTAATGCAAAGGAGTTGGGCCCCACAGCACCAAAATTGTTATTTTGTAACACAATCAAGCACCAGGAGCTGCATTTCCCCCCTTTTTAAAAAAGGACAATGTTATTTTTTTAGCCAGTTAACATTTAAAGGTCATTGTTACGAGAAGGAAACATTTCTTGTATTAAGTTTAGTGAAGTAGTTAGAAAGGCGCAGTCTGTTCCTTTATGGACTTCACTTTACAACACCATATGGAGGTGTGTGAAAAACACTCTGAAGCTCAGTGATACTGTACAGTATAGCAGCAAAGGCAAAGCAGAGATCTGACAGAAGAGCTGCACGGGCTTCAGAGGCATTTGTCCGCAGCAGCTGTTGTATCTCCGTCTTTCTTGTTATTTAAGTGAGGTTCATCTAGGCAATAATCCTCTCCAGCCAAAGGAATAAAATCCCATGATGAGAACTCATCTTCTGGGCACAGGAGGTCCTAGAGAAAGAGCACAACCCCCAGTATTTCTGCAGATTGGCTAAACAGTATCTCTGCTTACCTATCTCCCAGTGCAATGAGTGATGGAGCAAACACTTGGCGCTCATTATTGCTCAGATGTGCCCTGGTGGTCGTCGAGCCTCTCGTGCCCACAGAAACACAGCTTTCCTTTATGTGTAATCAATAATAAGGCTGCCATGCATGCCCTTTGTACCTGCTGGAGCCAGAACACAAAGTCTTGCTCTCCCAAGCTGTGCCAGACATCACCATTTCCTAGAATAAATTACCTGGGGAAATCAGGTTTTCTTGTACAAACAAACCAGGCTTTCAGTTACACAGTAACTGAGACATTCAAAAAAAAAAAAAAAAAAAAAAAAAAAGAAAAAAAAAAAAAAAAAAAAGTGGGGAGAGGGAAATTGGCTGACAGGAAACCACTGAGGAGTTTCAGCAAACTAAGAAAAAAAATGAGAGTTTTGAAGACAAATTTTCACCAAAATATTTTCTGATATGTTACTTTGTTATTAAAAATCCCCAGCAGGATCCATAACCATCTATGGGGGTTTCACTGCTTATTCATTTCCAGACAAATATTCCCTCAATCAGACAGGCCTCAATTACAAGTGATGTTAGTTTCTTAGTTGATTTCTCAAAGTAGATATTAACACTAGAGGAGAAAAATTCCTCCTGTTTAAAGATATAGGAATGCCTAAGAAAAAAAAAAAAAAAGAAAAAAAGAAAAAAAAAGTAGTTCTCCTTTTCCCTTGCTACTGAGATAAACACATGCTGACTTTTCATTAAAAATGTCACAGCTGTCAAGCTCTACTGAGACAGAGCAATGAACACAGTCTTAAAGACAACAGAAAATTGCAAAACATTTAAGAGTTTAAACAAAATTTGAACAATGTTTTCCTTTTGCTCCTTGGTACAGGCTGGTTATCCTGTGGAGCAGATTTACCTCTTTATCCAAGAAATGTCTGTATTAAGAAGGAATAGAAATTAATTTTCCAATGAAAGTTGAGTATAATAAAAACACATGAGTCCAGAAGCTGGGGATTTAGGCAAAATACCAAATACAAAGTCCAGTGACAGAACAGCAAGAGTTATCAAGGCTAAATAGGTATAAAACCCCCTGTCATTTTCCATTGTTTCAAAGCAAAAAAGACTTTGCTAGTTTTAGCACATACTCCTTTGTTCAGCCTGGAAGATCCATTCTACAAAAGCTTAATTAATTTCCAATAGGATACAAGGAAAAAGTTTAAAATTTAGAAGATAAGACTTCATCTAACAGCACATTATTTAACATAATGAAATCTACAGGAAAAAAGCAAACCCTTTGAGGCTTTATCACACTGCAGTAGAATTCAAAGATGCTGATTATGAGATTGTGTTCACACAAAAACAACACATTAATTACCCAGAAAGCCTTGAAGTGAGCAGAAAGATTGCAAGAGTGGATTATCAATTTCTCTGTCTTGACAACACTTGGAGCTTGACCTTTTAAGCACTCAGGCACCTAGTCTGTAGGTATGTGCTATGTGAGGCATTTAGTGGGTGTTGAAAGTTCTACACAGTGACAATACTCATTTTGAGTGCCTTTATTCCTTTAAAAATCAGCTGTCACTTCATATGCAGTGTGAATTTCAGAATAACATCAATGAGAAATCTTAGGATACTGCCTGGATCATGATCTTCTTCTTGATATAATCCAAAGCAGGCATAAAGACATGACAAAAAGAAAACAAAGCAAAACAATAATGTATAAATATATATTATATATAATTGTGTGCCCCTCTGGTTTAGCCATTCCCTGGTAGTGTTTTTCTATGCAAAATATGCTGATGAGAGCACCTTTCCAAAACTGTAATTTGTGAAATATACAGCTTATAGGATTACAAGGGGCCCATGCCTTCAACAGAACTTATATTTATGCCTAAATTATGTACATGCTTAACTGTATGGATGACTTGAGCCTATAATTAAAGATTTAATTTTAAGTTTGATCTTTTAATGAAAAATGTCACCCATGAAACAGCAGACTAGAGCCTCAAAAATAAAGTGTGTACCTTTCATTAAGAATCATCTCCTTAACTTTATGAATTAAATCCTCTGTAGACACACCTGAAACTGCAATATCCAGTGATCAAAATGAAACATGTCTGGAGAAGAAATAAAATCCTGCTTACTTCTGCCCATTTCAAAGAGGCAGTCAGGAGGAGAGGAATTATAAGGGGAAAACTTAGGTGAAAAGATATTATTTTTCAGCCTCAATGAAAATTTGTTTGGCTTAGAACTAGCTATCCAAGCTAAGGTGTTTGCATTATACTATTTGGATTGAGGTCATCGTTTCCTATTCTGCAAGTGACAATACACACCTACTGTAGATCACACAGGAGAGCAGATTGTGATTATTGCTGCTTATAGCAAACAAAGGGCACTTTTTCGTTCCAATATTTTTGGAGAGTTGGATGCTGCTGTTACTGGGGTATTTTGTTTCAAGTGATCTACCTGATCATCAGTCTCTAGGCTTTGCTAGTGCCTGTGAGCAATAGAATCTCTAGCAGAGCTTGTAAAAACCATTGCCTTCTGAAAGGGTCCTATTAAAAAAACAAACACAACATTTCTTATACACAGCACAAGAGACCGTTTAAAAATCATTAGCTTAAATGTTGTGGAAATTAGTCAGCACTGCAAAGACATCGGCGCTGTGGGAGCAAGGCAAACTGGGGACCAGGGACACCGACACCTGCAGGAAGCTCTTGATGCCACCAGCCCTAACCTCACCCGTATTAAAGGTGACAGCCCTGAAGTTCTGAGGCTCACACGTAACTTCATCTGAATTAACCGTGACAAGGCTGACCGCTACCTACAGCACTGGCTGGCAGCGTAAATGTGTTGCTGGAGCGGGCGCCAACACAGAATTATTTTGGTTTACACGGAATTATTTCCCTGACAAAAAAGCTTCACATCATACCTTCCTCACGTAGCAGTTAACACAACCCGAAGATTTTTATGCCAGAAATATACTTAAATGGCATTACAGACAGCCACAGACGCCATGCTGACTTCACCTTTTTCATTTGCACCTTTCGTTAAAACCCAAACATTTCAGGTGTCGCCCCCTTAACCCCGCGTGGCAGCGAAGGAAAGCGCCACACAAGCCTCAATACTGCTCCTGCCACGGGGCTTTGTATGCAAACCTCACCTGGGGTTTGCATACAAGCTCCACCCCTGCCCGCCCCGCCCGTCCCTGTGAACCTCGTTCCTCCCCGGCGTGTCCCGTGTCCCTCCCCGGCGTGTCCCGTGTTCCTCCCCGGCGTGTCCCGTGTCCCTCCCCGGCGTGTCCCGTGTCCCTCCCCGGCGTGTCCCGTGTCCCTCCCGGTGTGCCCCGTGTCCCTCCCGGTGTGCCCCGTGTCCCTCCCGGCGTGCCCCGTGTCCCTCCCGGCGTGTCCCGTGTCCCTCCCGGCGTGTCCCCTGTCCCTCCCGGTGTGTCCCCTGTCCCTCCCGGCGTGTCCCCTGTCCCGCCCCGGCGCGGGAAGCGGCGGGGCCCGGCCCGGAAGAGGCGGGACCGTGGCGGCGGCTCCGGCGGCTGAGGCGCGGTGAGGGGCCGTGGGCAGGATGCGGGAGGGAGGGAGGAGGGAGCGGGAGCGACCCCCGCGTCCCTCCCTCAGCTGTGAGGGGAGGGGGTCCGGGGAGCCCTCCTGGGGGAGGCAGCCCCCTCCGTCGCTCTCTGCTTGGCCTTGTGTGCAGGAGGGTGCGGGGTGTCCCGGTACGGGCCCGCGGGATGAATGTGGCATTAACAGGATAAACTGAGGGGAGCACCTCCAGCTGCTCGGGAGAAGCTGTAGCGGCGGGTCCCCAGGGCTGTGCTACCCCCGCCGCCCTCACCCCGACTGCCTAAGACTTGAGGAGCGAAGTTCCTTGGAGATCGCCCGTAATAACAAACTAACGAGGTTAGCTCCTGGCTGAGGAAAGAAGGATGAGTTATTCCTGCATCCTGCAGAAATAACTCCTACACCTGCCTCAGGGAGCAGTGCGAACCATCACTGGCGGGGGGAAGGCTGCCCATGGGCAGCTGGGGCCAAGGAGCACCGCACGGACTCCGAGAACGCCCCATTTACCGCAGGCCCAGGCTGCACGGGTGCAGCGGGCAGGATGAGGGTGTATATTTTGTATATTTTAGCCCTCGGGATCCTGCCAGCAAATCTTTGGGAGACAGAGAAGGGCTTATTCTGGAAGTCCAGAGCCAGATACTGTAAATGCTGTAAATTATGTGGGGCTTGTTAAAACAGTGGGCTTAGAGCCTTTCTGATTTGCTATTAAGACCTGATTTTGCTGATGGACAGTACCAGATAACCGCAACATCTGAATGGCAAATGCATATATACAAAAATAAGATAACTAAGGCCTTAAACCCAGATCCCATCAGACAGGCATATTATGAGGTAACTTAGCATCCTCTTAGGTGCTGACCTTTCCCTGAGTCAACTTATTAACACATAAATTACTGTGAATAAATCTGATTATTTTGCATGTCTTGGTGTATCTATAGGCTTTGCATGATATTCTACCTTAGCAAACCTTTGAAGTTGATTATTGGAATTTTTTTCCTGTCAAAAGTCAGTATCAGGAGTAGATGGGGAGCATATTCTGAAGTACTTTTTTCTGTGAGGTATCTATGCTGTCTTCCCAAAACCCAGTAGCTGTGTTAATCTGAGTGTAACTTTTTTTGTCCTTCATTTTCACTGCGTGGATTTTGGCAGCTATTACGATGATGAAACATTACATACGTCGCTAAAGCCACTTTTGTTGTGTTCATGTTTAAAGTTTTCAGAATGACTTCTTTGGCTGACATGCCCCCAAATTATGAAATGATGTTTGCTCATCGATTCACATCAGATGATGAAGAATACCAAGAATACCTAAAACGCCCTGCAGATCCCCCTCCTATAGTTGAAGAATGGAGAAACAGATCTGGTGGCAACCAGAGAAACAGAGATCGGTACTGGTTTTTCTTTTTAATCGTGGTAATTTCACAAATACAGTTAAATGATAATTGATTTCAGAAGAAGTATAGGAGTCTGTTCTGTTCAGTGAAGTATTTCCTTGTTACTTTGTAGGTAACTATGTTTAAGAGAAATATAGTCTTCTCTGAAAAGTAATGGGTTTTTACATTTTCTCTGTGTTGACTGGCAAAGTTTTTGCCTTGTGTATAAAAGTACTGAATTATTTGCTTTTTAGTAAAGAATGAGCTGGAACCACTGAACCCATTACCCCGGGGTTTGTTATTGCTTAGCCAGAAACATTTTTCCAGAGGGGAAAGATGAGATTTCTGCAAAACTAAGCAGCCTATCTTATGTTGGATGATAACTGGCAGGAAGGTGTGCAAAGCAACAAGCTACTAGTGTGATTATCTGTTACTAGCTGTCCAGAAAACATTTCATTTGTAAGCTAAGTATTTGCTGTACTTTTAAAGTTTTTCTTTTATTCAATAGAAGTGACTGTAAAATCAATCATCCAATCTATCTGGCAAGTACAGTGATACCTGCCAAAGCAAAATACTTTGAATTATTTCTTCAAGATGTAATTGCAGCTTTTTACTGAATTTTGGACAGATTTTTGAGTGACTGAAAAACAACAATTACAGCATATAGTACATTTGGTAAAGTAACATCAGCCTTTAATATAAAAGTGGTTAAACTCAGTCCAGCTAACAACTGGGAAACCTCCTTAGCTAAATAGCTAAAGAGGATTTGTGCCTTATCTGAAGAAAAGGAGGACAACATTGTAACTTTTTCTTACCTCAGAAGCTTTTCATTAAGTTAAACACAGAATCACAGATTAAAAACATGATTGTTTAAGATATTCTTAAAAACTTTGTGGCTCTTTGAACTGATGAACTCTTACACCTACACTATGGTCACAGAGTGAACTTTTTGCTAATTTTGTTTGTCTGCACCACACCATTACAAACAAAATGATGATGAGGCAGCACAAGCATTGATAAGAATTGAGATGGGGCCGAAAAGACAAAATTTTGACTGAACAATGGCTAAATACCACTGATAAGGTAGAGTGTCTTGAGTGTGGGACTGTGGTGGCAGGGTTTAGCAGTAGTATGTATTTTAGGGAACATTCAAATTCCAGGGCTCAGTGCTGTCAGGTAGCTGTAACTGTTCTGAAGCCTGCTTTGCCAAAGCTTTCAACCATGAAGCTGCTGGATGGAACCTGGCTTGGATGCACTACAGATGTGCCTTGGGGTTGGTTTTTAGATTTATGGTCTGTTTGAGTCTAAGTTAAAACTTCCAGCAGTTCACCTAATGCCCGGCAATACTTTGTTAGGAGACAGACTGTCCAAATATTGTGTTGGGTAAGAAATTCAGAGTGATCTCAGATGATTGCAAGTATGTTTTCATGAGTTTGTCATATAAACATATAAATATTTGAATGTATTAACAGTTACATGACAGTTTTCTTGAGAACTGCCAAATATAAGAGTCCATTATAATTATTTTAGACTTGATATAATTTATGCCAGATTTTGACATATCTTCTCATTGCAGGTTTCAAGATGGCAGATATTTTAGAGGGGACAGATACAACTGGCAGGGTGACTACAGATCTAATCAGAGGCCAGACAGAGGCTGGGGTAACAACTACCAGCAGCACAGACAAGGACAATCCTACTCATCCCACTACGGACAATATGGCTACAACTCCTACAACCCAGGGCCTCGTTACCATCCCTACTGAAATCCTTGTAGGTTGAAAGTCCAGTGATGCTATGGAACAAATTCAGTTAGCTTTTAGTTTTCTTATGTTTTCCACTGATTTATAGATAACTGAAGAACTGGTGTTACAGCCCAGTGCTGGTTTTCTGTAGTGTGAAGTGAAAAAGGGAAGTCCTTTTATGAATAATAAAAGCGTACGATATGGAGTTTGTTTAGAGTCTGTAGATTTTAGATTAAATTTTTATCTCCTTCTTTTGTCTGAATATGTATTGTGCACATTTTTTCTTCCATCACTAAGATTTCTCTGTGTTACATTTTAGAAACCAAAACAGGCGTGGGGAGGACAGGACAGCTGTGGTTTGTATGCAGCTAGTAGCAGTGGCACATTGCCTTAAGATAGCTCTTTTTGAAAATAATATACTGTGTCTTTCTGTGGAGAGAATGTCTTAGTTTGGCTTTTGACAGTAAGAAGCTCAGTTTGGTTTGAATTTCAGATGCCTTAAAACTGAGAAGAGAGATCCTATTACTGAAATATTTTATGGGATTGGCATTGTCTGTTGACTCAATGGCTTCAATGTATTTGCAGTATTCCTCCTAAAACATGGTCTAAAAGTTGGATTTTAAAAAAAGTAGTTAAATATGTAGCTTCTTGTAGGAGTTCTGTGATATGTAAGTTTTACCTAAAAAGTAATATCAAACTTAGATTAATCTGTGTCATCTTCAAGTAAATTCGGTGTGTGTGTAACAAATTTTGGAATTCCCATTTCAGTGAAGCTGTAAAACTTGGATGCTATTGTAGTTTGTATGAAATACTTTGTGCATGTTATAGAAAAAAAGAACTATGATCAGTACTGGTCTGTACGTTTTTTCTGTATGGGAAAATAGCATAAATAGTGCAGAGTGTTACTCAGTTCTTAGAATTTAAGATTTATGGGGTTTTTTAAGCATTCACACAATAAAAGTATAGTTCACATGTAAAGCTGTTTCTGAGTATTTCTGAAACCTACTTTTGAGACATGCAGGATTGCAATGTTGTCTCCTCAGCCAACAGCTGAACAAGGAGCTGCACTGACAGGTAGCTGCTAATACTGGACAGCTGTGGGCTAAAGTTGGAAGAATGGCCTACTCAGCTGCAATCAGAAGGATGAGACATATTGTGATTAATTAGAAGTCTGGAGTATTAATCCACTATCCACATTTTGCTCTAATAGGGTCAGAGTTCCCTGTTTCCCCATTTATGTGATCAGCTAATTTGTATCAAGGGAGCAGTGCCTGTCTTTGTACTTGACATTTTCTTCAGCTGCTGTGCAGAAACAGGGCCCCATCCCTGCTGACTGCTGTAAAAGCCATGGCATTATGTGATGAGGAGCACAAATTAGTGCATCTTGATTTAAAGACAAAGTACAGTAGTTCAAAAGCAGAGTCCCCCAGCTCATCAGATGCTTTTAAGAGCTAAAGGGTGTGTTTACATAGAATCAGTCACTGTATGTGGCTTTTACAAAGGCTCTGATACACAAGTGTCTTGGCCTACCTGCTAAGTATTTGTTTTCTGCTTTTCATATGACACTGTTAGCTCTCATACAGGTTTTAATATCCTACTCCCTGAAGTATTTGCCTCAAATTCAGTTAAAAATCTTTTCACAAGAGGTTTGTTTTCCTCTAAGGAGTTCTATTGGATGAAATGCACTCCTTATTAATACAGTGGAGCCTTTACAAAGGGAGATACAAGATCATGTAAAGTTTTTACATCTGCTCTGTGAAAAACCTGCAAGTCAGTACCCTTGGTGGAATTCCCCTTTAATTCAGAATCATGGGCAGGCTCCCCCTCCAAGGAGGGAGTGCATCTCTTCCTGCAAAACGCCTGACACTGCCAGTATGCCACGGAAGTCAGGCTGTGCCAGGATGTTCTTCCACACCATCTGGAGTAGCATCTCAGGTTGAAATAAAACCCAGCAGAAAAAGCAGATCTATTTCATCTGTTGCCTTTCCTCAAGCTCAGTAACTATTTCATTATTTTGATTATCTTCCAGCTAGTGAATAGAGTCCTAGAAGGGTTTGGGTGGGAAGGGACCTCAAAAATCATTTAGTTCCAAGCTCTGCCATATCTTCCACCAGACAGGTTGCTCAAAGTCCCACCCAACCTGGCCTTGAACGCTTCCAGGGATAGGGCATCCATAGTTTCTCTGGGCAATGTGTGCCAGTGTCTCACCACCCTTGCAGGAAATCATTTCTTCCCTTTATCATCTAAAGCTGCCCTCTTTCAGTTTGAAGCCATTCCCCCTTGTCCTGTCACTACATGTCTTTGTTAAAGTCCCTCTCCAGTACTCTAAGGTCTCTTAAGAAGAGAGGAGCACCTTCTAATGAAGGTGCTCTAAGGTGTTCCCAAATTCTTTTCCAGCTCTCTCCCTGTCTTCATGACAGTATCATGAATCCCACTTTGCTGGCTGTGCAGCAAAGTGTGCCAAAAAAATGCTAGGTGGTGTAGTATTCCAGAAAATGGCAACTCCAATCTTCAGTATTGTGGGTGAACTGTAGAAGCAGATAGATCAGGATGGTCTAGGTGGAAGTCATGAATTAGAGTCACACATTTCATGGTCTTGGCTCTCTTATTCTGAGTTTCTTGATTGAGATCAGGAGACAGACAGGCCAGTGAAGCTTCCAAGTTTGTGTTTTTATATTCATGATTCCCATATGCCTTACCAGCAGAGCTCTCAATTCAACTTAGGGTTTGTATTATTTATAAAACTTTTCCTTGGAACAATTATGGCAAGAATCTAATTTGGGGAGGTGGTGGGGAAGAGCAATACTTTGCTAAATACATGCACCAGACAGAAAGATAAATACAAAATATATTAGCTAATTTTCTAGTGCGCTACCGTCCCAAGAGAAACGAGGCTGAAAACAGGGCGAAAATTTCCCACTTAGATTAATTGTATTTATGATAAAGTCCAATTTACTGTCTCTGTCAAGCTATATAAGACCAGCTGAGTATTGCCTGCAATTATAGTTTGTGCATTACAGTGTGTTACAGGTGATAAAACTAAAGGTGGGTAACTTTAATATTTGCAACTTCAAACACTACAGAAATTATTTGCTTTAACTATGCTGGAGATTGCAGGGTAAACATTAAAATTCAGTGTCTGGATTCTGACTTTTGGAGAACTCTTCCATCTGACATTTGCTAAGACATCATTATTATCATGAATAAAACAAAGTTTTATGTATTAAAAAATGACTGCCATGTTACCAAGAGTGTGAATGCAATGTTGTGAATAGGGCTTTGCAGCAGCTCTAAATCCATTCCTCAACACATCCAGTGATTTTGCATGGATTGTTAATTGATACTGAAGAATAATCATGCTAAATTACAGGTACTGTGGCAAATAACTAAGAAAAATTAATAGCTTCTATACAATTTCATAACTAGCATTTTTAAAAATGCTAAAGGCTTTCAAATCACAGCTAAGCCCCTAGAAACTTAAATGCAAAAGAATGTGCACAGTAAAAAAAAAAAAAAATCTCACAGTGATTTATGAGATCCAGTTTTACAAGTTTTCAGTGCTATTCAACCTCTATTTTATTCTGTCTGTGCAGCTGGGAACAGAAATGTGCAGATGTGCTTTGAAAGGTTAGTTAGAAGCTGAACTACTTTCAAGAAGCTCTCTAGTAGAGATTTCAGACCGGGTAGGCAAATGTCATTTGCGATATAAATATAATCAACATTTAACTCCTGGAACAAGGAAGATATTTAATCTACTGTTTAAATATATTTTAATATATTGTAGCAGTTTTACATTTGAATTTATTTAAACTCATACTATTAATTTGCTAATAAATATTCTGCTTAACCAAGGAACATGTCCACATTTACTTCATACTAAGATACTGGAAGGAAAAAGCTTCTTGTGTCAAATTAAAGAGAAGGTTTTATCTGCCACCACCCCTATTCCTTAAGTAAAACAAAAATCTCTGAATTACACAACACCAGGGAATTTTTCTGGCTGGTCCAACTGTGCTGCCACACCTTCCCTAACACTCAAACAAGAGGAGTATGAACATCAAGCAAGAAGGAAGGGAAAACAGGACTGCTCCCCCCCCCAGGTGCTGAACACCTTGGAAGCAATTTGGCAAAACTGTGTCTCCTTTGCCTTTCATTTGCCAATCAGGAAAAATTGCTGTAATCTGTCCCCTTGTCCCTGAATGTTAGAAGACAGCTACATAACTCTGCTTGAATTATGCACAGCACTGATGCTCCAATGCCCAGAAGCTAAGCAAGATTATAGGGCAGATAAGGCTTTCCTGAAAGCACCTAGGAAAAATGCAGCCTGATTTGAGACACACAGAGGTAAAGTCTGGAGATCAAAACTGAGTCCAGTGGTTGCAGCACTGCCAGGAGAGTCAGTGGCATCTGTGCTGTGGTGCTGCACAGTGGTCTTGCCTCTCAAGAGGCTTATTTTTCGATTAGGCCCTGCAGGCTGGAATGTATTTTTGTGTTTACCATGGCCTATATTTTTCTTCAGAAAGCCTGGACTGCACTTAATGGTTGTCAGTCCTCATTTGCTTGTGCGAAACAGCGATGCCAAAGTGTTATTTCTGTACAGCTCACCCCGGACTAAGTACCCTGCCCTGTTAAAATGCACATTTATTACAAGAGATGGTGGAAATTGCTAATACCTAGGTTTTACTCCCAGTCTAATAAACACACAAAGGAGAAATCATATCACCATCCTCAATGTATAACTTCTGTGTTATCTATGACTAGCACAAAAACAACTTTATCCTAACACAGAGATGCCTTTTTTTTAATCAAATCATGCTTCAGCAGCTGGCTTTTCTCCCCCAGGAATGGGCTCCCTTTTTATTTTGGAGGGGTTTGTTGCATATTGTATAATTCAAACTTTGCTTCATTAATAAAAGGTGTCATAATAGCAAGGATCAAAACTGCTTCTGCTCATTGTTTGAAGAAAAAACCTATTCAAGAAATGAGTTAAAGTCATGAAAATAACTTAGTTATTTGTTATAGAACTACAAAAATAATTAATGCTCAATCTCATGCATTAAATAAAAAATCTTCCATGTTTCAAGCAGAATCTTCCAATGGAAACATGTTACATGTTAAAAGAATGATTAAGACACTAAGGTTTTTCTTGGTTTTGTTCTGTGTGACGAAGGGCAATATGCTATTTATATATCCACGTAAATTAAATACTTAAGATTATAAAATCAGTAGTTCTGAGATAAAAGTTAAAAGCCCAACTATATAGTAAGACATTTTACACAGCTATTGGCCAGGTTTAGCATGACCAGAAAGTGGATGCCTTTTGTCCAGAATCATGCCTGAAGCTTTCTGAAGAAATCCTTGAAATGATACATTTTTCTATTGAAAATGTGCTCAAGAAAAACAAAATTACAGTAATAATTGCCAAAAGCAACCAGCCCCAAATGATTACATATTCTTTTTACGTAACAAGAAAATTATTTTTTCTGCAGCAAAGGCCTGGTTTTCAGTCGTCATGTCATCTTGATTTATGAAGGCCACTGAGACCTAAACCAAAGTACATTTAAGAATACTGCTTCAGTGGTTTTAATGGTATGAGCAGTTAAATACAGCATATGTAACCTCTGGAGTTTAGATCAGTTTAGTGCAAGAGCTCTGTGGGGACACACATTCTCTGCAGATCAAGCTCATATTACTCATTTACAAGCCACACACTTGAAACACAAGCTCTGAAGTGAGCTGAGGGAGCATCAAGCCTGGGGTACACATATGCTCCTCTAAACCCCAGCTGAACTCCTGTAAGAATGGAAAGGAGCTTTACCTTAAATTGCCAACATGGGCAAATCCTATTTCTCCAGGCTTGCGGCTCAGAGGATACTTCCATCAGAAGGAGTAATTTACTTTTATGTTCTCAGAGAAAATGGGAGTGGAGAGGCAGTGTTACAGGGCTGGCAGTGAAGGGAAGGAGCATGGCTGAGCTAAAGGATTCTTTGATGGCTGTTTCCTCATGTTTCCTTTTCTCTCAAAGGAAAGTAAGTGTTGAGATTTGACTGCTGGTCATCAAGTGACTTTTTGGGCACATGACAGCTTGGAGGGTGGGCAACAAAAAGCAAAACCCAATCAAATAAAAGAAAACCAAGAACAAAACAAATTCCTTCCTCCACAGACTCCAGGGATCTCCCTGTCATAGAACAAGCTGGCAGAATGCAGAATCTGGAAGCAGTTAAGCAGCTGGCTCATTAAACTGGCATGGCTTAAGTCCTTAAGTAAGGTGGACAGATCCAAGGGACAATAAACAAATCACTGTTTATTACATATCCTGTACTCTGGGTAAATCCAATTGAAGAAGCTCTTTAGACCCCAACCAGTAGGATTTTAGTTTTTAGAGACAAAATGGATTTAGTGCTCGATAATAAAAGCTAAGCCTAATCTTACTTCTCTCTACATGTCCATTAGACATATTCTTACTACTGACCTAAAAATGTTTTTTTAAATCTGATACTGTTTTAACTCTTGCTTTCCTATCCCTGTGACTTCCCGGCACCAGGCCACTTATTTCAGATATAGCTGTTTTACTAGTTTCTCATATTCTGAGCACTTCTGAAGACAAGAACTCTTACAACTACTTTAAAATTCTAAAAAGCTACTCCAAAATTCTAAAAATTCTAAAGCTACATTAAAATTCTAAAAAATTCTAAAATTCATATCCACAAAAGACAATTTTGCCACAGTTCCAGTCATTCTTCCAGAACTAAAAAGAAAGTGAAAAGGATGTTTTCAAAAATAGAACTAGACATGCATGTTACATGCTCAGCTACAAAACTCATTTAATGCTTTTGTGTCTCAGCTTCCATCTGTAAAACTGTGGTTCTCTGCCTTGTTTTCCTCTTCTGTGCTCTGCATTTTGGCTACAAAAGCTACCAGGCAGCAGATACCCCACATAAAGCCTAGGTATGGTGTATAAATCACAGCTGGGGTCTGTATGTTGCAACACAACGTATTAGAAATATTCTGGTGAACAAATTAATTTATTTGTTGATTTTAAAACATTTCTTTAACTAACCCGAAAGATACTATGAAGTGACTTGTTTAACCAGTGTCTTTATGTCACTTCATAGTTATATAGCATACATATATATATATATATATATGGGATTTTGTAGCCTAAGAAGCTCTCAAAGCTAGGCCTGCAGTAAACACTAAGTGATTCTAATCCTGTGGGTAATAGTAGAAAGGGCCTTAAAAATTTAAATAGAATAAAGACAGCCTCATCATAGCTAAGAGGTGTGGATAGTCCAACTTGACAGTTAACACTAAATTGGATAGAGGTGAATTATAAACAAGGGGACAATCTACTCAAACTAGATTTCACATCAATAAAACTTGTGACAATTACTGTATTGAATGTGCTATTCATGTATATTTAATTGATTTTATAAACATTCTCATGCACACCATAGAGTCACAGCAAGGGTGAGCAAAATTCCAGCCTTAGAAGTATTACAGTGCTTGCTTTTTTTTTTAAAAAAAAACAAGTGGATGCAAAAATGTTAATGCAAACAACTAAAATTACATAGTTAAATCTGAGTTTCAAAAAACATAAAAAGTAAAGTTGTTTTTTGCACCTACAGGAAAAGAAAATACAGTGGTGAGGGGAGGAATGGATGAGTCAGCCATGATGGAAGAGGGGATGTACTGGTGAAGGAAAAGAATGATAGATCAGCCACTGCAACCAAAAATCTCTTATCAGAAATAAAGTCTAATTCTAGAAGAGCCTACTGAAAGGTCAGTGTCCTTAGTAGCTGAGAAGATGAAACCATATAACTGAAAGTAAAATAAAAATCTATTTAAAAGTCATTTGTAATTGATGAGAACTGGAAGACAAACATGGCATCACAGACCGTTGGCAAAAGAATTCCTCCATATGGCATCTATTTCTCATTAATGGTCTGGGGGAGGATCCTAGACTTCCCAGCAGGTCCTGTCGTGACTTTGGATTCAAAGCTGTCCACACACTCAGCTGCTCTCTGGCTGAACTCCACGTTTGCTGCACATAATGCACACAGCAGTGCCAGGAACACGGGTTGATGAAGGGCTCCTGTCGCCTTCGATCACACCTCCCATTCTATGTTTGAAAAGGTGGAAACCTGTCCCTAACCATGCCAACCAAGACATGGCTCAGAAAATCTTCTCAGGTTCTTCACATTTTCTGCTGCTAGTCTAGAAACTTTCAGGATTCCCTCTGAAAATGGTTCTTTGAACCCCTGGAGCTCATTGCCAATTCCTTCTCTCAACAACAGCTTAAGCCTGAGAGCTTTTCACCCACTACACAGTTTATCATCAGCTATGGATTGGTTATTTTGGGACAGCTTCATTGTGGAACAGTGTGTGGCAGTGACTTTGTAGTATTTTTCCCTGCACCACTTGGGATAAAAGCAGCTTATTCAGAGATCCCAGCTGAACTCAGGATCCTTACAGCACCTACCAACATCTCTGTGGAACATCCCTACCATTGCTTGTGGAGTTTAATATGACAATCTCAATAAATTACATAAGACTGCCTCTGTTTCAAAAGCTGAGAGGAGGTTATTAAACAAAGAAAATTGCTGTAGATAATAAAAATCACTGGGAGTCACCTGGGTTAATATAGACAGGGTGGAGAACACTACAGACTTGAAAACAAGAAAAGGGTCCAAAGAGCAGAACTGATTTGAATTCTTATGGATTAAGCTGCTAAATAAAACCACATTTTTTTCTATGAGCATAACAGATATAAATATAAAGGAGCAGTCAGTGCACTGCAGCATGCTGAGAGCCTAAACAAATGTTCTAACGCATGAAGGATCTCGTGCGTGCAACATCTGCATCACAAGCGGGTGGGGCAGTGCCACGCTGGGGCTGCTGTGACACTGCCAGCCTGCAGGCAGAGCTGGGCTGGGCACAGTTTGGGAACAGCAGCTGACAAACTGCAGATTCCCATGCAGTAACAGCAGGGCCTTCGGCTTTTACTAGCAAAGCACCATAGCAGAATCACTGATCTGTAGTTATGATTTTATTTAATGAATTTCATTAAATAAAGTCATAATGACAGATCAGTGTAAATCTGGGTCTACATCTTACTCCATTTCCAAGTCAAATTAACACACCACTTCAGATTAGGATAAGCAATACATCCTGAATACTGATAAAGGCCAGAATGTGATTACACTAGTCTCAGTTTATAAATCTTCTTCATTGACTCTTTGTCAGGAAACTTCACTATATACAGAAGGAAATAAAGGAATAAACCAAAGATTGTATACTGAAGAAACAACTAAAATGGGTATTTTAATTCACATTTGTAACTTTTGAAGAGCTTTCAAATTTATATGACTTTAAATAATAATGATTTTGACAAAAAACATTATTTCCTCTGTGAAAGGTATTAACAAGAAATTGAAAAGCTCAGGGAAAATGAGGTTCCATTTTTCACATTTGTGATGAGCCTACTCTGACTGCGTAGTGGGAGAGGTATTTATCATGCATAGCCTGTCCTCCTCCTTGGATGCTGTCTTCCAGTTTGGACTGGAAGCGCAGTGTGTCAGAGGATCATTAACCAGGGTCATGTATATCATCTCTCCCTCACAAATGAACACTGTCAACACTGCCACAGCCACAGAGACACTGTATAATCAGGCCCCAATGTACACATTGTGGCTCACACACAACAAAGCAGACAGACTGAACTGCACAAAAGAAATCTGTTTTTCCCTGAAACATACCCACCCCAAAGCAAGGGCAAGGCAATGGCCTCATAGCTGCTGCATTGCTGCTGCAAGGCTCCTCTATCCTGCATGCAAAGCACAGAAACTACACAGACACCTCTGGCCCTGAGGGATCCTGCCACCAAGAGTTATCACAAAATTCTATTACCAGATGGACAGTGTCCTTATCCCTTGGATTACAGTTTCAAGCATGTGACAGGAGCTGTACACTGTGAACACATTATGAAAGAAGACTGGAGACAAATACCACCTTACACTGCCTTGTACAAATCATGGTGTAGGGAATGAGTATTGTTTCATGGAGCAAAGATCTGGGTCATAGAGCCATATCACGTACAGCTTTCATATCCACACACTCCAAGAAAACACCAGCTGCATAGATTTATAAAGCAATCAGAGTGCAAGGTGAGAGCTATAGAAGTATATGGAAGAATTGTTTTCTTCACACTTATAGTCCTGTCTCTGAGCACTGCTCAATTTACAGGAAACTAATTATTGAAACTGAATTAATTTCTTTAAAGTTTTGCACACACACAATCCTGTCTCTTACATGGCACTCTTAACCTCTACCATTCTGGAAATCATTTTAGGTTCCTCTTTTTACCAAAAATGCAATGCAGTACTGAAGAAAACTGAGTAAGATTTTCATCTCCTTCCAGGAGCCTCATGACCCACTCTTAAATCTTTTTCCATTACTATTTAATGGTATTATAATTACTGTTATTCTCCAGCATTCAGAATAATCACAAAACAAATACAACCTTGATTATGCTCATATTATTATTTGTACTACAAGGGCAACAAGAGATTTTGAGCTTTACCAAAGGAACAGAAGAATGTGCATCTCCAAGAACCCCCACCTAATCTAGAATGAGAATTTGTATTATAAACAGAAAAGGCTGGAGAAAAGGGGAAAACCACAGAGGTTTCTATACCTTGTATATATGCTCTTATTTTCTTACTTTAAAAGTCTGACATTTTTCTTTTGAAAAGATTATTTCCTTCATGAAAATGGACAAATAAGACCTATAGGATAATCAGCAGTCCTACTCTCTACAATTGGTTCAAGCTTTATTGTTTAGGACAAGTTCTTCTCTAAAACCCTTAAATACAGTTATGTCCTCAGCTGCCAATCCAACATTTGCAACAGCCTTGATAGCTTATTCTCTGATGCCAAACCTGCCTTCAGTCACACATTTTTTGTTGCAACAAGGAAGTCACAGATTTATTTATCTTCTAAAGCTGTGGGCTGTATTTATCCTCTAAAACTGAATAAGCATGTAGCAGTAGACCAAAGGCTCCTTTGTGGAGAAAGCATATAATCTGGAAGACAGACAGGTGTCTCTTCTGCTCGATGCTGTTCAGAGACAGCAGAGCAAAGGAAAATAAGTGTTTGATTCACTCTCTCACACACTACACTACCAAGTGAGTCAGTTAATCAGAAAACCTGATTTAACCATTCTCAAGTGATTTCACTTAAACCATGAAGTGTCATCCTCTTTTGGTATTTGCACTTTTTCCAGCAGTGACAATCCATGCAGCAGAAAGGTTAGGTCTGAAATTCAGATGAAAGGTGCAAATGACGAGCATGAGTTTTTCCAAGTTAAAATTTATCTTTAATTAGAGTCTTAATACTTTCTTTTCTGACACAGAAGAGCATATCTCATATTTTGAAACATTTTTTAATACAGTCCAGAGTTCTCTTCCCCTGCAGAGCCAGCTCAACATATCTACTAACCTGACTGAGCATTTCTGGCAGCAGCTCCTCATGGTACAAAAGGCTGGAAGCTGGGCTCCCAGGGCTGCCAATTCAGCTCCAGGTGAACCTGTGGGAGATCTCACAACACTTTGGACAAAGCTCTGCAGATAAGACAAGACCTGGGAGCTGCAGCTGGCTGGCCTTGGTGTCAAGGAGATGTGCCAGCCTCTCCCAGCAATTACAAAGTGTTAGCCCAAAGTGTCTTGCTGTGAGGGGTAATAGTTCAGCCACCAACACAAAAAAATATTGGCAAGATGTGGCTGCCTTTGTAGAGTCAATTTATCTAACTAAGATGGGAAGCCAGAATAGATTAAGTACTTATGAGCAGTTGATCAAATTTTTCATCTGAATTTTTATTTTAACTCACACAACTCTCATCAACAAACACATCAATAGATGCTCTTTTTATATTCCACATTAATGGCCCTCACATGAACCTATCATTTCAGAAGATGAATCTTTCCTGTAAGAAAATTTCTGATTGGCAGGACTCAGGAGTCACACTAAGAGGGCCATAGATAATATCCTTATGCCACCTGGACTCGCAGATTGCCAGTAAGAAATAACTGTGAAACTTATATTGCAAATAATTAGATTTACAGTCTTTGAAAAACTGACAGTTGTTTTCCCCATTCTGACTTGAGTGCTAAACAGCAGAGGAGGTGCTATAAAACATCAAGAGTCTATCACACCCTCTATTCTGTGTATCTTCCTTCCCAGTAGAGTTTAGAAGGACATGCAGGACAAGCCTGCAAAGCCTGTAAGCCAAGTAAAATTGCTCCAAGCCAAATAAATTACCCTTCAACAAAATTATTCCATGCCTCCTCTTCATGTTTTATTTTTTGATTTGAGAAGTTAACCTATTACATAAATCCAGGAGTAACAGAAGTAAGGTCTGTTTCTTCAGATGGTCTGATTAAGGCAACATTGGATAATCACAGGGCAAAGCCTAAAACCCAGCCTGAAAATTGCTAAGTCCTGAAAATGAGCTAATAGGATTTGCTTATTTAAGTTTGGGAGTCCAAGTGTGTAAAACCTGGAGCACTTCACTAAATTCCTCCCCAGGTAAAAAGACCAAGTTGGTTCACTGAAGTAAGCAGGAATTATATGCAGCTGAGAAAGCAAAGGCTTTCTATAGCTTTCCTGTGGAGGCAGATCAGTGAAAAAAAAAAACCCACTCAAATTCAGATTTGCAAAGGTGGCCCCATAAAGCTGGCAGAATGGCTTATGGCAAACTCTGGTATTACACATTCTTTTTGCCTTTAAGTGCATAAAATTTATATCAACACTTCCTCTGACAGGGTCACTTTACTTGTTTTTGTGTATTAAGGATTCATATACTTTTCAGACTACTGAAAGTAGTGTTTAATTAGATCTTACACCTTCTGTTTTTACACACACAGGTACTTGACTACTGAAAGTCAGGCCTTGCCTCACATCCCCACAATTTAACAGCAGCTATTAACAGCAGCTGCCAAATTAATGTTTTCAGATGTTCTATTTTTGCATTTATCTTCTGCCCGAAATATTGTCCAGAATGGTATTAAATAAAGGAAAAAATTCTAGCTGGTATGTCACAGCAATCAGAGCAAACAGAAGTCATAGACTTTGAGAACATCATTATATGCTGGTCATCTTTAAAAATATTTAACAAAAAGCTACTGAGTCTGCTTTAGCAGCTGAACCTGAACACAGGGAGGAAGTGACTGAACAGAATCAGACATTCTCATTAAGTAAAATTAGCCAAGTGCAATTTGCCTGGCTGGTTCCCTCTATGTATTAGCATTTATATTCAGTCGGTGATGAGCTTAATCAGGTTTTTTGAACAAAAAGGAAAAATCTCCTCAAAACCCAGAAACCTATCAGGTTTATTAGTAACAGTTTGCACTTCCATTGTAAAAAGGCAGTTAAGAAACTGAAGAAGATTGCCTGCCCAGAAGTGTATCTGAGTAGCTACCAGCAATTTTTCCTCATAGCAGGAACATGACCTCACATACACGCTAGCTGATTGCTGTCAGATTTACTGGAGACAAAAAGGAACATTTCATTCAAGGGCAAATGCCAGGAGGCTACAAAGAGCTGCCATAGGGCCTCACTGGAAGGGACAGGTTTGCCCTCTGATTGCAAAGATTGTATCACAAGGTCTTTTCCCTCCTTCCTCAATGAACCCATCTCTAAGGGCTGTCAGGCCCAAAAAACTGAAAAAGAGATGAGGTGGCATCTAAGGAGATAAGCATCAGCAGCAATGCTGATGTGACAGAGAGCAGAAACAACCCCAGAGAGCCTGGTCCTGCTGGAGGGCACTTACCTGCAGCAGCAGCAGCAGCACTGAAGGTGAGAGGCTGCAAGAGTGCCCAGATGTGATAGGAAGGTGGCTGCTGGGGCTGACCATGTGTGCTGATACCTCCACCAAATGTAACCCCACAGACCTTCTGAACATCAAAAAGGAAGCAAAAACCTTTGTAGATTTTAAGACAAGCTATGGAAAGTGGCACTGGAGAAAGAAAAAGGTTCCACACAAGTAGCTTGTTTTATAAAATTCAACTTGGCAATGCCCCTGTCAGATGGCTGGGCACAAAGTATGTCCTAACACATGTTGAGAGCTTTGAATTTTTTTATAAATTATACCTCAGTGCATCCTGGTTTGCAAAGCATTACAGCAACAAAAGCTGGCCAAAAGAACAGCATTGCTGCAGCCCTTCCCACATGCACTGCTCACCTATTAGGAAAAAAACAACTTAATGACAATCACCCCAGAATTATAATTTGTAAGCCCAGTTATCTCTTAAGGCAGACAACTGCTTTATCTGAGCAGCATGAAATGAGGCTTTGACCCTCTGTTGTTTGTTCTTTTTTCCTTGGGTCCATGGCTAACTGTTCTCTTTATAGCACATTTCTATAGTGATCAACTGCTGAACTGATACACAATATATTTCCCTTTTCACCTGCCATACTTCAGGTTTGGAAACTCAGAATATTATTTAAACAATATTCCAAAAACTTACCCGCAGGCTGTAGTAAGACAGCACAGTGGATACTTCATCACTCTAACTTCCCCAGCTCTTGAAAGAACAAATAAATGCAGCATTTATAGATGAAAGAAAATTTATCACAGCTCAGTAACAATTACTTGAGAAGCCAATATATAAGGGACCAGGAAGAAAGGAATTCCCAATATCTCAGAGAAGTACCAGACTCCTCCTTTCAGGCAAGCATTTCATTTCATCAGCAGCTTTTTTATTGTGCATCAGTTGTATTAAGAGCACTTTGCCTCAAGTGCAGCCCCTTCCTAGGGAGTAACAGCCAGGACAGGTTTTCCAGGAGAATAAAGCACTGTGCTCCCCAAAGGAGACACAGGAGCCCATTTTTAAACCCATCAATATGGCAATGAATCATCCTCCCAAGATAAAGACTAAGACATTAAGAAGGGAATACAGTAGGTAGAAGTAATACAGAAAAAATTTTAAAAACTCAGCTGGTTCAAGTTTTACACATGCAAATAAACATTATGAGAGGGGAAACAAGAATGTGATGCGAAGTACTGAGCAGGAAGATCAGGTGTATTTATCTTCCTGGAAGCTGGAAGCAGGAAGATATTAAACTATGCTTTCTACTAAATTGCTGCTCCCAGTTATTGACAAAGTTGTCAATTATCCTGGATTATTTAGACTGATGATACCTGAGGAAATGAGGATTTGGAAACACTTGGGACTAAAAGAGGAGATAGGAATGCACTGCAGATGATAAATGGAGTGGATTGAAAGAAAAAGAGCAAATAAGCCGTTCCAGAGGGTATAATTAAATATCCTTAATTAGCATATTACACTACTACAATGAAACTGACTTACAAAGCTGGATTTTAGAAAATAAATATAACTGAGTGGGAAAAAGACTAAGACCCTTCCACATCATAAAACTGGCATAGAATTTATTCAGATAACTTCTATTTTGCTAATGTTTAAATAACTTAATCACACCTAAAAATTGCACTGACTGCACAGCTCTTCAAGCAGTCAGATATTAAATCATCATTAGATGGATTTTACTGAAATTGCTCACACCATGCATTAGGGAAAGAGGACAATGTGTGATTTCAATAGCTGAGTAATCATGTAGCTTAATGCATACAGATAAAGCAGGTAACAACAGGTAAAAGTTATGCAGGAACTGGCACCACATTGTTTTTAAATTGGCCCAGGAATAAGAATTTATTTTGAGCAGGGATTTATAAAGTGTTTTGAAATTCTTGGAAGAAACTTCTCACAATATCACAAAGCTCTGATCTATTAAAACATACTCTGCTGGACTATGGGATATTTGCTACCATGATTTTCTCAATAGAATGAAAGACATTTTACTGTGTTCATGAAGAGACAGTTGACAGGCTAGGATTACAGTGCAAGACTTGCAGGAGTTAGGCCTAAGTCGCAGTTTTGGCATTGTTGGGGCACACAAGTTTCTTAGCTCTTCTCTACTTCTCTTTTGATATTCAATGGACCAGCAGTTCCTCCCTCCCAGGCATTTTACCAGGCTACATAATTCCACAACCAAGGTATTAAGGATATAATTGGAAGACAGCACAAAAACCACTGACATAAGAGGCTGTCAGATATGATCCTATATGGCAATATCCCAGTGTTACAGTGTTACAACCATTCTAACATCATTTTGGCTACTCATATGACATAAATTGTACGTTCCCTACATGTGAAGGCTTTATTTGCCACACTACAAAGAATTCAAGTTACTTTCATTGATCTGAAAGAACAGATGCAGAATGGCAACTAAAAGTGTTTAGGAAAGGTGAAGAAGCCACGGCAGAAGCCAGCAAAGCCTAGGTGGAACATGTTGACAAGACAGAGAGGGCACTGAAAAATGAAATTGCCTGTTTTAGGTAATCATGACTGAAGATCAATGTACTTCAGAGACTGTATCTGTCCACACAGCTCCTCCCTCAGTCTGTGTCTGAAGTCATGGGAAAGTGTAATGAAACACATTATTTCAACAGAGTATATAAGCTTTCAAAAAAAAAAAAATTATAATGGCTGTTGCAGCACCCAGTTCCAAATGTAATTGATAAATACAGAATTTCTCAAGATTTTTTATTGTTGTTTTCTACTTATGATATGGAGTTTAGGAAATATGAGGAAAAACCCCCAACAACAAACCACTAGCGCTTTGTCTTGGTTTGCCTTGCCTTAATTTTTCTGCAAGACACGGCACCCCTCTGCTGGGCAAGAGCAGATCTAACAGCAGGGAGGGGCAAACCAAAACTTGCGGAACAGTAAAACAAAATCAGCCTGTGCAGGCTGAAAAGATAAGTAAGAAAAGAGAACTGAAGTAATGAATGGCTACACAAATGCCTGAGAAAATAAGGGACTCAGGTATAAACCATTAAACAAACAGAATTCAGAATTCAGATTTATTTCTCCAGAAAGTAATCTTTTTCATAATGTCTTTAAAATGAGTCACCTTGAAGGAACTGTCATCTTGACAAACACCAGTTCTCTAACTCCAAAAGCAGCTGTTGCAACATTTAGGAAAACAGGAGGCTGAAAGAGTTCCCTAAAGCAAAAGATTTTTGCCCATGAAAAAGCTAAATTATGAGTAATGAAGCCTGTACTGCATCAATCTGGCAAGGCATCCACATAAGTGCTTACACATTCATAACAGTTTTCCAGAAGAATTATGACAAACCTTAAGCAAACCTTCAGAACAGTAATCTTTTTTCCTTTAGCCATTGCTTTCTTTTTAACATGACAATCATAGGACAAATACAGGACAATTTCAGATATTAGCAGTGATGCAGAGGAGAAAAACTCCTACCAGAAACATGTGTGGTATCACACACAGTTTTGGAAAAATTTCAGTTAAATCTTACTCTGACCTCTGAAGCATGATAAATACAGAAGTGCAACCTTTTTCTCATCAGCCCTGAAACTGGAGTGTAGTTGCCCATTTTGTTTCAGACTTCTTGTTCTGTTCTACAAATGACTCTGCTCAGTTGTCTAGGGGCTACACTACTATTCATTTTTAGACCAAAGAAAGATTGTAAAAAAAGGCTGTTTAAAAGTAGCATTCTATGAAGAGACTTCTAGGAAACAACTTTTTTCTTTGTTAAAAATATAAATACAAAACAAAGCTGATACTACTTTTTGCAGCTTTTATTAAAAACAGTCATTACAGGTGACATACAATTGGCAAAGATATATATGATCATATCTCTACTTTTAAGGAAGTTATTTACAGACTTTTACAAAGCGGCCCCACAAGTGCAATGACAGGTTCTGTGTCAGTTCTTCATATTGAAAACTTCTGGTTTTCTTTCAGTTGTTCAGGTGATTCTACTCTCAGTTTGTGTGATCAACAACAGCATACTGGCTTCAAAGACATTTATTTTAGATTCTCTAAGTGCCCACAGTGAAAAGCTGCACACAATTAGTGCTGTGAGATATCAGAGAGAACAGTCTCCTTCACGTCTCTGCCATCCAGATTTATCCTTCTGTGCCACTTCCCACATGGAAGGCTGTCACTCCCAGCCTCTCACTCTGCTAACCAATGTTTGCTTCACTAAGAAAAACATTTCCTAAACCCTTTGTTTAGGGACCAGGAAAGAGGACAAATCTCACCCACAGGAAACTCTCCAGAGCAGAAGGAAGTCTGTAGTGACAGAAGCAGATACAGAGTCTCAACCTACAGAAAAACCAAACCCACATAAAAACTTCAACTATGCGGTACCTGTATCAACAAGGTGGGTGGGGGGAAAGAATAATCTTCCTGTAGTCATTACCCACATTCTCAACAGCACTACCTTAAGTAAGAAAGAATATCAGTCCATATACCAAGATGCTTTTTCCTATTTCCTGCTCATGTTTTAGGTCAACTGGAAGCTTCTTTTTTCAGTTTTTCTAAAATCTCATCTGGTGTCGCTGATACCAAAATCTTCACCACTTTGTCACGTGATTTACCCCCCTGGTTTAGACAAACACAGAAAAAAACTGTATTTCAGAGAATCACCCTTTAAGGTAAGGAGACGGTGCTATTCATAAAATGCTGATAAATTAAGCAGTTTGCCCATGATTCAGGAAAAAACAAGACTCACATTATTTTGTGACACACCTTTTCACGACACAGTGTTCAATTCCTGGGTCATCTTATCCTTTACCACTATTCTTTAAAAGACTTCTACAACTACTCCATTAAACCAACAGATAAAAATAAAAAGCACCATTTTTCATTGTGCTCATATGCTCATAAACTAAAATGGAATTGGCTGCAAAGACTGACTCCAAGTACAATGAATTAATAAAACAAATTATTTATTCAGTGCAATGAATAAAACAGAGTTTCCACTCACCAAAGTCAAGACATGTAAATTCTAGTACAGAGAAACTCTTGAGGCCCAGCTACAACCCAAGTGTTACATATGCTCCTGCTTATGTGTGCCAGTTAAATGTCAGAATCTTTTAATTCAAATACAGAAGTTATTTTAAAAAAGGTGACAAGTTATTAATAAAATGCACATTCTCAGCACAACACAAATTCTGTGAACTCGTTCAACATGAAAATGAGAATATTTGAAGAACACAGAAAACATGAACTAGAGATTTGCAAAACATTATCATAACTCTTCTGATTAACAGATCTCAAGATTAGCCACAGATCTTCCTACACTAAGCTTGTTCTCAGTGAATCATTCTACTAACTCAACTAAACTTTTTGAAGAGTCTTTCAGACTGAACTTGGAGTGGCTCCCTATACTCAATATGTGTCAAAATCCTGAATTTCAACTGCAAAACTGAAAGGAAAAAGGGAAGTACCTTTTCTAAAACAACCTCACTCTTCTTCACTTGGAGCACCTTGGAGAGGTAACGACACAGCTCTGCATTTGCCTCCCCTTCTGATGGAGGTGCAGCAATAGCTACACCTACTGCCTCAGCCGTCACATCTATAACAAATAGTAGGAGAATTTTATGCTCAAAATATTCAAAACATCTAAACATAACTTCCTAAAGATGAATGTTTATGCTTTCTACAGCACTTTAATTTAAAACCAAGTAAATGTATAGATTAGCAGGTGATGGCATTTTCACATTTCATAAATTCCCTTGACTGTCATCCAGTACAATCAAATATAAACTCCTGACAATACAAGCAGTGAAGCCTTCATGCTGTTGCATGGTGCAGTCAGGAGCCACCAGCCTTCTCACAATGGGGGCAATGCTCTGAGCCTCCCTCAATTGCCCGTTCCTGTGCAAGCATTGTCCTACTTGGCACCATGTAACAAACACGACTCAAACCAGGTTAACCCCAACCCCAAAAGCGGCTTGTTAAATCAGTCTGCTCAGAGTGACGCTGCCAGTTACTTCCCTGTGTTACCAAAGGGCCTGGACACCGCCACAGCCCGTGGGTCTCGCACACGCGGGATGTCACAGCAGTCCCAATGCGTGCAGGCGCAGGCCCAGGGCTGTAGAGGGAGAACACGTCTTATTAGATGCAACTTTTATGGTTCTAATAAAATCGCACAGACCACTGAGACACGAACAGCCTGCACGAAACTACAGATGCCAAAATGAAGGATTTAGGATCAGGGTTTAGCCCGTGCTCACCGCGCCACCCAGCGCTATACAGGGGGGACGCGAACGAGCTACATCTGGAGAGCCGAACTCCTCGCTTTCGTTTTCGGGTGGGATTTTCTGCGTTCCCTCCCTCCGCCCACTTCCTCAGGGTGCAGCAATGCAGTGCCCGGTGCCGCGGCCCACAGACCCACCTGTGACGGCGCTGCAGCGGGCGCCGGGCTTGGCGCGCACCGCCACCCTCACGGAGCCGCCGCCCGCCGCCACCACCGGGCCCGCGGCGGCGCCCGGCTCCGCGGGGCCCTTGGCGGCTGCCTTTCCCTGAAACAGAGGAACGGGCGCGGTCACCGCGGGCACCAACTGCCCCTGTCCCCCCTTCCCTTTCCTGGCGCAGCCCGCACCTTCCCGGGCATGGCCCCGCCGCTCCGCACCGGCGCCGCCC
>VZUI01069913.1:0-44258 GCA_013401135.1 Cettia cetti
CTTTCTGTGAAAGGACAATTGATGGACACTTTCTAAGACCAGTGGAGTTGAAGAGGTTGAACCTCAGTCTTCCAATCTGGTCTTCTTTTTAGAAATCTATATAAGTTGTAGAAAAAATTAAACTTTCTCTTTTCCCACTTCAACTCCATGGTTACCACTGCGTCTCCCTTGGGACAGCATTGCACAAAAATCTTCTTTTAGTTGAACATCATATCTGGAAGATTTCAGCCTTTCCAGTTCAATCACTTTTGGTTTTTTGCCTTTACATTATTTTCTTTGATTCCTAATCTTGAAGAGTATGAGTTTTGCCCAGATGCTTATGGCTTCACTTTCTACCCTTCTCTGTTTTTCTTTGTCACTGGCTTATAAAATAAAGTACTATGACTGTGGTTGTCTGAAAATTAAAAATCAGAATATTTAGCCTGTACCTACAGCCAGATATCAATTATTTATCTTCTCTAAGAGGAAAACAGAGATCAGTTCTGTAAAACTCCTCTAAACAATTCAAAAAATTGTCATCAATGTTTTTCCAAGATGTGGTTATGGATCTTCACATCACCCAACTTAACTTACCATCTGCCAAATGAAAGATGAGGGGAAAGGATTGAAGACTCTACTCACACTGATATTGTGCCAGCCCCAAGGGCTGTCCTTGGCCATCCGTGCAGGTGATGGAGTTGCACAAGACAAGGATATTCTCCTGCCCATTGCTCCAAGGCTGGTCTCAAAAGGCAATCCACTTCAGAATGGATCCATAGGTGCCAGTCACACCATCTTGCAGTAAAGACAATTGCAGACAGACCAGGAGTGAAGCCAGGAGTACTGCAGGGCAGGATTACAAACCTGTATAAGCCTGTACAATGCTTCTGTTCTGGACTGTCTTTGGGGAGAAGACCATCTCTTCTCACCCATGGTAATCTAGAAAAAGAGGTAAATTTTGTATCCAAACACGTCTTAGTCTGAGTCTGCTTGAATAAAATGACATGAGGGATGAAGGGCATTAAGCTCATAACTCCACTGTAATTTGAATAGTTTACCTTTGCTTCTTTTCCCAATAAACTCTGGTCTTCCCTAGAGGGCACTTTTTTGTCTTGTCATACTATTTGAAGAATCATTTCAGTGATTAATTCTGTCTATTATTTTTCTTTTCAGAATTATCTTCTGTCCTTCTGAGTCTGTTCCCTTTTTCAGGCTCTCAGAACCTCTTTTCATATCAAAGTTTTATGGCTCTGATATTTACACTTGGGAAATACATAGACTGTGGATATTGAGGAATACAACTTTGTTTTTAAATTAACTTATGTGAATTTAAAAGAAAAGTAACTTTTAAAAATAAATTAATTCTTAATTTAATCAGGTTTTTTTACTAATTTAACGGGGAGAAACTGTTTTAAAAAATGCAGTGAACTGCTTTCTTTAGCTGTCTGCCTTAGCAAGAATGTGTAGCAGTCACCCGCTCCATTGCCATACTCCACATTTTTCAGCTGTGGTTGTAACTTGTATTCTGGCCTGTCCTGACCTTTGCATGACAGACAGTTAACAGCTTTCATTCCCATTTCACCAGTATACTCAGGCACAGTGTCATCTTATTGGCTCTGGTCTGTTACATCAGCACACACTTAGCTTTTTCAGATTCTTGGAGGCCACTTAAAATAATAAGTCCTTTTCTTAACCCACAAAAGAAAACTGAAATATTGGATAAATGGTGAGGGTGTCAGGTGGAGAGTAAGAGGCCAGAACAGTGTTTTTCTTCCCTGTGCCAAAAGAGTAATTCCTACAAGAACAGAGTTCAATGATGATTTCCCTGGGGTACCACGGTTCTACACAGATCCTAAACAAGACTGTGACAGCTACTTAGCAGCCTAGTCCCACCTCCCCACTTCCCATATGTTGCATCTGTCCTTGAAGACAAAGAACAATTTGAACTTCTTTGTACATGTACAAAACTCTATTTATGTCAGTGTGCTTATTACCAGAATATTAGGCCCACATATTTAAAAGCAGACGAAACCCAGAACAAAAAGTAATATCCCAAACATTATCTACCCCCTGTGGCATGCATTTATGCACTGGGGGAGAAACATTAATGGAAAATCAGAGAATCCTCGAAGGCAGAGGAAGTACTCTGAATGCTCTCTCTTCTTAGAAGGACTGCTGTGACAGTGGTCTTTGAAAACCAGAATCAGAGAGTCAAAGAGGGAAGGAACACTCTGCCTTGGTCCTTGGAGAAGTTCCAGGAATTCTTTCCTCTCTTATTTTCAGTTGCTTAAACCCACACTTCAAGGAACCTGCTGGACTTTGTTGTGTGTTTCTTGTCTACAAAGGTTTTTCTATCTGGATTCTCAGAGCAGTGAAAACAGTTGGGGTTTGCTAGCTCTAAACAAAGATCTTGATACCTTGTTGAACTATTAAAGGTTCCGCACCTCTCCTCATAAAAGGCTCTTTGTATCATGCAGCTACTGAATTGCAGACAGAAATTTCTCACTTTAGAGCTGGCAGGCAGCAATGACCATCCCACTCTGAGGCATGTACTCCTGAGAGCAGGAAGAAGGAAGCAAGTTCACCCAAGGTTTCTCTTACCTTTCACTTGGAAGAATCACTGTGTTTCTGCAAGATGTTGTTGCTCTTCTAGTAGGAAATCTCTAGTGACATTTTAATTGTACCAAAAGGTTGTATATTGTTGTTATTGCCTGGTGGTTTTGTTGTATTTCTTTCTTTTTTTTTTAATAATATTTTCTTGTTAATCTGCTGCTGGTAAGAATAGAACATATTAAGTGTTTCAGAAGGCTAAGAGAGTGTTCTAATTTAATTTCAATTATCTGCACAGCTCCACCCTTCCTTTCATTTCATCATACTGCTAAAATAATGTTACACCCCCTCATGCTCTCACTTGTCTTCGTCCCCTTTTCTTAACTGCTCCTAGTGGTTTTCCTTTCTGCTCTTGACTTTACATTTTCTCCCTCCAGTCAACCCCATGTTCTTAGAACTCCTTCTAGCTCATGTGCAGGAACCCATCTTCTCTTTCCTTCCTCACAGTCTAACCACCCTAGGCTGAATTTTCAGAAAAGTGAGGGTATAGAGAAGACAATGTACTCTGAGAGATAACTTCTATTTCAATTTTTGTTTTAGAAATATTTGCTTCTTATTTTTATCTATTCCTGCAGTAGCAAAAGGGGTAATTCTCTAAGCAAATTAAAATGATTGGGAAAACACGCCCAGGGACACAGATATTCATGTTTTTCATTTGTGCCTAGCTCTTTGCTCCTTACTCTGATTTTGTGATCTGGTTTTGTATTCATGATTTTATGACAAAACTGCACCATTATGAAACCAGAGATGCTCAAAAAGGAGCAGGTAAGCCTTTAAGAGCAGTAGTACAGAAAATGTTGTTTTTCCCAGGCACATGTCCACTCTCTGGGTCACAGTTTTCTGTGCATTAATCTAATCACTCAGTTCCTTATCCTCCCGAGGTCTTGAGTGAAGAGGAGAGGTGGTTGCTGTTCACAACACTGAGAATTTCAGGAACATAATTTCAGGACAGCTGTCACAGTTCTTCCAAGTATTTTGTGTTAACATATGCTCTGCATGGAGACCACTGGTCTGTGGGAGCTCTGCTTTCCCAGTTAGAGGTAAATATGGGTACATGGTGAAAGAATGAGAAATGCATAAGTTTTTTAAGCCTGTGTAGACTGTGAAAAAAAAATCCATCTCTGAATAAATTTCTGCCTGTATCCTGCCACTCTTGCATATGATTCTCATTTACAAGTTGTGCAATGTCTCATAGCATCTCTTCTTTTCAGCCTGATCTGATTATTCATAAATCACTTCTGGATGGAAAAAGTCTCCTTTTACACCTCTGTGAAATGCTCCTGTGAGGTTTGGTTGAGAGGCTGGTCCCAGCAGTAACTTCAGGCTAACCTGTTCCCTTCTGTAAAGATTATAGTGCAGTTGAAAGGGAGAGAAAGGATAGGAGTGAACAGTGGAAGAGAGGGAGAAGGTAAAAACTATATGAACCATTCTAATACTGAGAAAAATTCTTGTGGAAACATGGCCTTAAACATCTTAATCATGATGTAGCTTACAATGCAAGTGAAGGTTGCAATAAAAATGGTTTTACCAAGTAAATTGGAATTCATAAATTCATGTTTAATGTCTCACATTTGCTATTTGTTCTTTAAAATGTAATAGTACCTACAAGGTCACTTGAAAGAACACTGTTCCCTTGCACAGTAAAAAAATGTATGCTCTCAGTACCAAATGGTAGCATATGGTAAAGAACAGTAGAAATTGGAAACAATTATTTTATTAAGACAAATGTAAAGGGTGGCTGTTAAAAGACAGTGTTTATAAACATTTTCAAGAATTTTATTCCTATGAGCACAGGGGAATTCCTTTATGCTTTGGTTAGACAATAAAAATTGAACTCTTAGTTTTTATTCATTCACTTCCAGCAGATCTTAAATCCCAGCTTAAAAAAACTATTATGCACTAAAATGAAGAGGTTAAAGCTAGTAAGATATACTACTCACAGTAATTATATATTTCAAAGAATATCTTAACCTTCACAGTGAACCCTATAACTGAGATTTCCTGTCCTTTTTTAGGTACTCTTCCAAAGCTCTGGAATATAGCCTTTGTACGCTTGTATTCCACAAACCCATAAAAAAAGGTTACTAAATAAGTAATATTAAAAATAATTTTGTCCTGGAGATTTGAATACTTGTTTTTGCATCCATAGGTCAAAACCAGGAATTTGCAAACATATAATGACTGTGGTGAAAAGTAAAAAAACAAAACCAAACAAAACCAAACCCTGAAGTGAAATATGAAGATATATTAGAAAGCAATATTTTGTGAAGGAAAATAGTGAGTGAATATGTCTCCAGTATGAGTTTTTATAAACACATAATTAAAAACTTCAGCTGGTCTGCAGGTTATCCAGGACAAGCAAGAACATGGCTGAATTGCAAAGTCTGCCTAGGTGACTATGTTCCAGAAATGTACAGTTTTTCAGACATAATTTAATCACTTCCTATGTTTTTAGGTGCTTAAACACAAATGCTCTTATGGTAGCTGGGGTTGTAAACTCCATAGGCCAGCATGTGAGCTATAATGTGGATGTAAATATCTGATTTTTCACTTTCTAAAAAAGCTATAATTTTGCATCCACCTTTTTTCATTGAAAGAAAACAATACCACATATTTGAGACTGAGCTAAAAAAATGGATTTTTTTTTCTAAATTCCCACCTGTTCTTATATTTCATTTTCTTTCAATTCCATGAAATTTGTGGAAGACTAACTGCCCTAGAAATTATAGAGTGGGTTCATTTCTGGGAAGTTAACAGCTTATCAAGGGCAATATAAACAAAACTGGCACAAGTTAGTGTTTCATAAAGCCTCTTCATGTATGTGTATGTCTCAAATCCCAAGAAATTTCTGAATCCTCACAGAGCATTGTGATGCTCTTGTTGCAAAATAAAACCAATTTGCTTAGCATGAATGTCTGCATTACAGATTCTAGAAACAGCCAAACACACTTATCTGTTCATTTACTGAGAACTCCTGTTGGATTACTGAAGCTGTTGGCCTCAGATAACAGTGGGAGTCAGATTGGTGAAATCAGTATGTGATTTCAGTAATAACAAAACTTGCAGAAAACTTTCAGATCAAACATTTTGTAATTTTTTTGTTAATTTGGCATGGAGTAATGGCTTTAATGTGAAAGAGGGTAGTTTTAGATTAGATACTAGGAAGAAATTCTTTGGTGTAAGAATGGTGAGACACTGGCATAGGTTGCCCAGAAAAGTTGCTGACACCATGTCTGTGGAAGTGTTCAAGGCATAATTTGATGGGGCTCTGAGAAACCTGGTCTAGTGGAAGGTGTTCCTGCTCACAGTAGGGGGGTTGGAATTCAGTGATCTTTAACCCAAAACATTCTATGGTTCTGATTCTATGATCCTGTGCTAGTCACATTCATGAAGGTATGTTTCAATCCTGATACTTAAAAAAATATATTTTTTCATAATACATTAAATGCTTTCTGTGATGCAATGCAGAATATGGTCGAAAGTGAGAAGTGCTGAAGCCATCTTCAAAAAACCTTTCTCTGATCACATTGCAGAGACCCAATCTGCTCTGCTCTGTATGCATACCCCAAGTTTCCATATGAGTAATATGCAAAGTTTCTGCCTGTGTCTCTACACGTTTAAAAGCAACTAAAAATAAAAAGACAAAGCTAAAAAAAAAAAAAAAAAGCCTGGTCTGCTACTTCCCCCATCACACAATTAATTTTACTGCTGGTATTGTAATGAGAAAGGTTTGAAATGATTCATTACTAAGTTTCCAACATTAAATGGTAAGATTCAAAACTTTGGTGTTTCTGAAGCACTTTGAACACTGGAGAATGTGTTACTCAGCTCCTATACAGATTTGTTTAGAGCCTTGTCAAATGGCCTCAGAAAACAATATTCAAAATTTTTTCTTTGAATACCATTAAAATAATAGTTCTTGGGTTCTATAAAAGAACTTCCCAGGTCTCTTAGAGATATAACTGAAATACAGTAATGGTAAATGATTTTAGGTGAGGTGAAAGTTGACCAAACCTCCTCAGGATCAACTCGTAAGTTAATATTGCAAACATATTAATATTCTCCCTTCTGAAATAGCCATTAGGGTTCTATAAACCAAATTGTGTTTACCTTTTCCCTAGAGAAAAAGAGGTGAATCACAATCTTTGGATTAAACATAACATTAGCAAGGCAATACATATACATTAATGAGATGGGCAGGCAAATCAGCCAAATGATACTGCTAACTGTGATGTGGCTTCACAATAATCTTTTACCCTCACATAAACACTGTAGGCCAGAACTATAAAAGAATTTACAAGAAGGCAAAGGTTTTGCAAGATAGTAAAATCTGAATGTGATCAATCTGTTTTAACATGCTGGAGACTCTGACTGCAAATTTTGAAGGATGAGTGTAGTTGATAAATGACAAAAAAGATTAGTCTGAAATATTTACTATCTGTAGTGCTAACAGTCATTCCATCTATATTAATTGGCACAGTGTCTTCTGTGCCAGATGGTCTATTGCAGAGTGAACATTACCCTCGTGGATTTATCCAAATTATGTATTTGACTGGATGAAAGCATTTTGGGTTTTTTACTAGTTGAGCACAGAGAATTATGTTTGTCATCTTAATGCTATTATTCTACAGGTTATCAATAAGTATACATACAAAGATCTAACTGGATTCTAAGCAAAGACAGATATGATGAATTTTGTTGAAAAAGCTCTAAAAGCTTCAGTCTTATTACTGTCAGTATTTACCTCAGCTTTCAAATACAAATTCAAATGCCCTGTTGCTAAGGCAGTGAACAAACACTAGAGATGAAAGTCACTGGGAAGTGTAACATTTTACCATCTTTCCAGACCTAGGTATTTTGGGGAACATCCTGACAAGAATACTGCCATAAACATGTTCTGTTTGGGCCTCAATCCAGTTAGGTGTTATAACACCCTGCCCACTGTATATTGACTGCCCAAAGATATATTGACTGTATATTGACTGCTGTAAGGCTCTATCATCCACCGAGCACAGTGATGTGGCAGCTCAGCTCAGCTCAGCTCAGCTCCCTGACTGACCTCAGCCTCATCACACTGGGTCAACCATACCAAGATCCAGTGTCCTTGGAGGAAGGTGGAAAGTAAGGGACTCTAGCTCAACAAGAACATGTGTTGAGGCAAGAAGTTGCCCTAAGGATGGCTGCTACTCAAAGGGCCAAGATACTATCAGAAAGTCTAGGGTTTCAGTCAGCTATCCAATGGAAGCCATGCGGGAGTTGATAGTTTGTTAACTTTTTGATAGTGCACCAACAAACCCCAACAAACCAAAGCATCAGTTTATATAACTAAATTATATAACTAAAAGATTCCAACACAGACTTTTCATTAATCACAGCATTAGAACATGGAACAGAATGTGTGAGATAAGGGGATCAAGATCTGGAAGCTCTGTGCAGCTTAAAAGGTGTGATCAAAGATGGGATCATCTGTTCTATATGCATACATACAATCAAGGGATTTACTGGAGAATATACAAAGAGAGAGTCACATTGAATGTAAAGGGATGAGAAACTCAAAAACAGGGAGGGAGGTCAATAGGAAGAAAGACAGAGAGCAGGGTACCTTCTGTCAAAGGAATGCAGTGAACACAGACAAGAAGTGCTAAATGTAAACAAAATGAAGAAAAATGGAAAGATGACAACAGCAAGAAAGGAAAAGAGAGCGGGAAGACATGATATGGACATACAGAATGGGAAAGGAATGAAAGATTCAAAGCTGAAGGGGAAATAAGCAAAGAAATGGCAAAGATTGCCATTTGCACTTGGTGCTTCTTGTTGCACAAAATAATCTTTGTCTGGTTTAGAAAAAAGTAATGCCAGAAGGCCAAAATCATCAGACAATTTGTCTAGTAAGAATGGTCCTTTGGAAGAAATATCAAATCCTGGAAATTAGATTTTGACCAGAGCATTCTCTTCACCAGGGAAACAGACTAGGCAGACATTTGGTCTTTCACAGTCCATTTTTATCTAAAATAAATCAATATACATTTTGGAGACACTATCAACGTTTGCAGGAAAATATTTTCCCTGATCCTCCTACAGGTAGGTCTGTGATTACAATTCGAGTGTATGTGTGGTGTTTAAGCTCACTGTGAATATTTAAATAAAATAGTCACTGAATAGCTATAACTTGCTGCTTCGTACCCTGGCTTATTCTTGCCTCCAAACATTCACCTGCTGCAATAAGGGACATAGGCTGGAAAGAGGTTAGCAAAGGCCAGAAATGTGAATGAACATTAACTACCTGCTAAACAAAATGATGACTCATGAGTAAAAAACAGGCATGTTATGGAAAGTAACTAGATCCAGTTAAACTGCATGTCTAAGACTTGTGTATGTGGCACACACAATATGCAGGTCTGCCATAGGGAAATTCCTTAGGTATTCGTTAGCATGAATAATTCTGATCTCGTTTAGCACAGAGCCATACTTAATGACATAAAGAAAATGAGGTATAGTCTCAGATACATAGTCAGTGGTTTCATTATGCAACTTCCACATCTTGCAGAAATTCTAGCACTCTATACCTTTTAACCCTCTTAGGAGATATGAACTATTTCAAGAGCCAAGCTCTGAGAAAATTCACCTTTGCAGCCTAAGGCTTAGGGAAGGCTCACTTCTGGCAAAAGCATAGGTTTGTAATTTTACAGGATGCTCTCATAGGTCATTTTTGGTTGGCTTTCAGCCTGATGCATTAAGATGTTTTTAGCCTTTATTCAGTAATGCTTTGTCATTTTGAGATTTTTTTTTATTTTTTTATATTGCTGCTTTTATCTGTGGCACTTAGAATGCCAAGACAGATCGCCTCAAGAAAAATTAAAGGCATTATTATATTCTGTCTCTATCCAACATTTTTACTTTCAACACATAATAAATATTCAGATGTGTTTACTGTCATTAGCTAGAATGGAAAGTCTGTTACTGAGAAAAGGAAGACCTATTTAATAAAAGCAGGGCCAAGCTTCCTTTATCTTATGGAACTAAGAAACTTGATATTTCATCAAGGTCCTTAACAAAAACCTGAAAACTTAGTGTAGGGCTGTTTTTGTCTGCGAGCTACTGGGGTACAATCTTAAGATATTTCCCTGGACTCTTCAGCACAATAATACACATGACATTCATCATTTTATGGGCTGCAGAATACTACCAGTGAATAGGCCATATACACTTTCTGGAAATCCTGCTTTAGTTTTGGCTATCCTAACTGGAAGGTGGCAGCCAAGGTCACATCCAAGATGGGATGGTTATTTGCACACCACTTCTCATCTGCTGGTAAGACCACAATCCCCATTCTTCTCTAAATAAAGGAGAAGCCACTTTTATAGTGAAATCTGAAAACAGATAATGGAGGGTTTTCAAACCATGATGGTCTATTATTAATTACTTTAGTTTTGTTCTTTTGTTTGGGAAAGCAATATGGTCCACAGCCAATCAAGAACTTAGCATTAGTTCAATTTTTCACTACATGAGTCATTGCCTCTTTCACAAACTACATCTGTAAAATGCAGATTTAGGTCATAGTAATTACTGCTTGAAAAAATATCTTGAAGTGGTTTGCAAAGAAAATTACGTATCAATCTGTGTTAGGAATTTGCATTGTTCAAAAATTATGCAGATATATTCCAAGTCAAACACTGAATGGTAGTGTTTTACTAAACTTCACTGCAAATTTTCATTAATTAATCCATGTATATGAAATATTTTATTATAAAAATCAGTTGCAATTTAAAGTAATTAAACATTTTAAAATGTTAACAGTTTCTTAGTAACTAGATACCATTCAATTACCATCCTTGAAAAATCATTAATTCTTCATGATCGGTGACATTTTGTCTTTTCTTCCACATTAACAAAACATGATTCATAGTTTTCTTTTGTCTTCTGATTACCATTATTAGTTCAGAAAAGAAAGTGAGTCAAATTAATGGATATAACTTTATTTTGCTTGAAGCTTAATTCAGCACAAAGGTCATATTCAAAAATGAGGCTAAAAACTGAAATAGCAAGGTTTAAATACAGTACATTTTTTTTCATTATTTCACTGATATAAAAATAAATTGTACATTATTAGAAAACAACCTGTAAATATTTTCCTCGCCTTTTTATTTTTTTTAATCTTTTCTTCCTCTCTTCACCTGGCAAAATTCCTTTTGGATACAAGAAACTTGACTGCATATATTTATCTCCCTGGAGAGACTGAAGAAAAAAAACATGTGACAGATGTTAGTCACATTGCTTAATGTACTACTGGAACACATTCAGAAACTATGGTTATGAGCATGATATAAATAACCTATATAGAAGAGAATACTGAAACCCTTCCTCTGAGAAAATGTCCATTAATTTCAATTAGACATTTACTTCGGTAGTGATTAAATTGGGCAGATTACCAGATTATAGATGTTGTTATTCTATTTTATAAGAGTAATACCAACTTTATGTTATTCCTAAACTTTGTTCTCAAATCCTTTCTACTTACTTTCTTAAAAAAAGGTGAATTTACTAATCAAATTGTTCATGATAAATGGAAGCACCACAGGTAATAAATACTCTGTAAGTGATACTAGGCAACAGCTAAATTAATAGCCAAAGTGCTTCTTCTCAGTTCACATTACCTGTTGGCCAGAATGTGGTCAGCACAGTGGAATGGCTCTCCTAGGTCAGTCAGAAAGGGCCATCCAGTTGGGGGTCATCTCTCTGCTCAATCTTTTTCTGAGCTTATGGACCTGTTTTCTCTTCCTTCTAATTTGTTGCTTCCCTAGATAGAAGAGTCTTAGCTCACTCTATATACCTCAGTTTTTTTCCCTTTTGGAAACAAATACTTATCTTTAATAAATATTGTTACTACAATTATTTTTCTAATAATTTCAAATTCTTCTTTATCTTTTTAAATATGGGAGGACAATGGGACAGAGATCAGAACTGTGTTTTAAAGGTGATTTAAACTGTGATTAAAGGTGATTTATGCATCTGAGAATTACCTTGTTCACTGTTTTGGTTTGTTAGTTTTTGGTTTGTTTTTTCCTGACAGTTACTACCATTTGATTTGGGGTTTTGTCTGTTTTTCAGCATAGGACTGACATATTTGTGGAGCTAACTCTCATTATCTCAAGATTTTTCTTCTGAGAGGTAGCACTTAGCTTGGAGCTCATCATTTTATATGTGAATTTGTGGGTTTTTTTCCTCTTGCGCATCACTTTACATTTTTCTGCACTGCATTTCATCTGCCATTTTATTGCCCAATCAGCCTCATAAGTTTCTGCAGCAATTCTTCACAGTCAGTCTGCATTTTTCCTATTCTGAATAATTTAGTATTAACAGCAAACTTTCCGAGCTCCCTACAAAATATGTTTTCTAGGACTTGCATGAAGTTATTATAAATCACAAGTCTCACCTCAGCTCCATGCAGAAGTCCATAGCATCATGGTGTGACCCTTGGAGTGTCCTGCACAAGGCCAGAGGTTGAGCTTGATGATCCTGATGGGTTCCTTCCAACTCAGCATATTCTATTATTCTAAGAGTCTATGATTTCTTTAAAAGGCTTGAGAGATGGCATTGCCAAATATTTTGAAAATACAGATAGGCTGTATCAACTAAATAATTCTTATTTTCTTATAATAATTCTTATTTTTGCTGACTTTGACACAAAAAGTACTAAAACATCCACATCACAGAACTGTCCCCTACAGAAGGCATGCTGGTCTTTCCAAGGAACTTGTATTTATCCAGATGCCCAGTAATTTTGCTGTATATTTTGACTACTAATTTACTTGATATGGACATCAGGCTTAGAGAATCTAGCTACCCCAGTCTCCCCAGAAAGTCTCTCATATACCATCTGCTGTGGATATGTTGATGTGCTGAAAAAATTTAAATAACAGAGAGGGAATTCATACTATATTTTCAGGAAGATTCTAGGCATATCCTGACCAAGGTGAAATTTGGATATTTGTAGATAAGAAAGCAGTAATAGGAACAAGACACTGAATATTTTGGTCAGTATGCAAATTGCAAAAGACTACTGATATCATGACATCTTGAATCTGAACTATTTTTGAAAGAAAGTGAACATGATTAATTTATTTTGTGATATGTCCAAATCCCATATGGTCTCCACTTATGGTACTTAGCACACCAGCCAGAACCCACCTGTACAATTTGTATTTCAGGGTTTGTTTTTGATTATGAAGGCCACAAAACAGGTATTTGGACACTTTACTGAGTTGAAATAATTTCTGGAGAGGTACTGAAGCAGGATTTCAAAGCTTAGTGTGCAGTCTAAAATGTCTAAGGAGCTGGCCAGAGCTTACATTCTGTTATTGAATGTTATTCATGTGTCTAAGAGCTATTTTAGATCCTTGTCCAACATCCGTTGGTTTCAGAATAGGAAGAGAAAATCATATTCTCCATTCTGTTTCAGCATTTTACTCTCATTAAGATACTGTGGTCAGACATAGGTATTTCCACTTTGAAGGCACAGCCTGAATGTGAAATTTCATGTAACTCCTCAGAAACATTTTTTTTTTTTTCCAATAAAAACAGGAGGGGAGATGTGTGACACAGAAATACCCCATTTATACAGATTTTTGTTGTTGTAGGAATTGCCGTTGAGTGTGCTGACATCTTGTGGCTGGATGGATATTTAAACATGTCGTGTGTGTGCCGAGGGGAGGCAATTCCTGCACAGCATCCTGGGATCGCCAGCCCTTCTTGAAGTTTTCAGCCAAAGGCTCCATGCTGAGATACATTTTTGACTTTGACTACGAAGCATTGACTGTTTTTATTCTTTCTCAGTTGCAATTCTTTGTTTCATCTCAACCCCATAATTTTGGGGGGAAATTAAATACTTTCATGTACTTTTATTTTCTTCAAGTCACATAGTCATTAAATCTCTGTGTCTGAGACATGGACCAGAGCTGTATGGTAGTGATAGCAAGAATGCTGGCATGTGTTTGCCATTGAACAGCTCTTCTTTGACTGGTTCTTGGCTTCCTTTTGTGACCAGATGTTAGCAGAAAAAGGGAATGTTGTGCTGTTATTTTTCCACAATGTACAGAATGGACAGCTGTGCTGCAGTTCTTTGGGAATTTGTTTGTTTGCTTTTTCTAAAAAATACATCTCCCTCAAGCCCTTCTTGTCTCATCCTTTTACAGTCTAAAAATTACTTCTGTCATTGGTATCTCCTGGCTATTACGTTTCTGCACATTGTTCCTCCTTTGTCTCTGTATTCTCCTATCCACTCTCTCCATCTTTAAAAAAATCTTCCCTCAACTAACTAGTTTTTTGGCCCCCTGTTCAAACTTCTTTAGCAGAGAATTTATTGTGCCTGTCTGCAGCACAGCAGCTGATTCCACAACAAAATTTACCAGCTTTGATACTGTCCTCCTGCTGTGACAAGGTGAGGAGCAGAGCACTCAAGGAAAGCTGAAAAGTTGCTCAGGGTTGCTGTAGATATTTCCATGCCGATGACCCAGCAGACAGGACAACAGCAAGTGTTTATAGAGCAGAGACTTACAGCTGGTAATACAGAATCTGTGGCTTTTCTGGGGTTAATAAGATGCTTCTGAGGACCAGGGTAGAAGTTCTGTGGGTAGTTGCTGCCTCAGGCATAAGGACTGGCATCCACTGCGCTCGGTGTGAGAGTTAGACAGAGGCTCAATGTATACAATCTGTCTCCCCCTGTTTATGTTCATGATTCATCTGTGCCTACATACTTTTGTGAACAGTATGCTGCACTATGTTATAAAACACAAAACTGTGTACATAGCTTCTGGGATTTGTATGTATGTCTCATAAGAAGAAAAAACGGGTTTCAGTGAAATCCTGCCCATATGGCAGGTCAGCATGCATTAGTCTCCACTTTTCTGATGTGCCTGTTCTGAAGAACCATTCAGAGAATTTATCTAGCCAGCACTACAGGAAATTTTCAAGCAGTAGAGGATATATACACATATATTTCAACAGGGTTTGATGACATTTCCAAAAAGGTGGTGTATCAAAAACCAGAAGAAAGGCAATATGATCAAAGTATTCTCTGTGTCCAGCATAGTCTCAGTAAAAATGGAAAGCTTACAGATACCAATTTATAAAGTGTATTTATTACAGATAAAGGAAATTTAAAAGAATTTAATGACTTGATAATCTTAATCATTTTAGGCAAAAATGAATTATTATGACTAAAAATGAGAAAAATCTTAATATCTTCAGGGGACTTTTGCAACGCAAATCTAGTAGTTACACTGACAGAAGTTGTTTGGGAGAATTAGGAGATTGTAAGGTCAACACAAGAATGAATAAATATATCTTGGAAAAAATGCACATATCCCAGCAAAAGTTTAATAGCTCTTAACACACTGAATTTGGGCACTTTCACTGCCAATGGATCATACGATTAAGGAATGCCAGTCTAACAGAAAGCTACAGTTAAATGAGAGGCAGATATAAAATCAAAACCAGATCAGTTCCCTTGAATTGTTCTCTACAGTAAATACTGCTCCTTTATTTTTTTTTTCTGGATTTTTTGATGAGGAATAAAATTCAAAAGAATCTATTTTGGTTTGTTTATTTATTTTTTTAATAGCTGTGTAGCTATTCAGGAGATTTAGCCTGCATTTTATTTGTATGATCACAAATGCTAACCTCATATCAAGAACTTTCTCCAAATCCATAAATACACTACATTTCTTCAAAAATGTTTTAATAAGGTTTATGTGGGATAGAAGTCAAGCTTAGACTTTGCAGAAGCCTTTGTGCTGGAAAATGAACTCTATTACCAGAAAAATTATAGTTTTGAAAGTCCATTTGTAGACTTTTCTGCATAACTGCTATATTAAACTTGCTAAAATAAACCTTGTTCAGATCTTTATTATCAACTAAAAATATCTACTTCACTTGTAACTCACAAACCATAAGAAAAAGAATTTTTTTCCCTTATCTTGCTAATACTTCCTTGAGGTTTTTTTTTTATTTTTTATTTTACTATGTATTAATATTTAACCTGAATTCCTCTTGTTCTGATCTCCTCAGTAAAAGATAAGGAACTACCTGAAAGGTTCCAGAAGAGGCCACAAAGGTGATGAAAGGTCAGGAGCATCTCTGTTATGAGGAGAGCTAGACTTGTTTAGTCTGGAGAAGGTGAGACTGAGAGGGGATCTCATCAATACATACAAATATCTCAAAGACGGGTGCCAAGAGGATGTACCAGACTCCTTTTCATGGTGCCAGAGACAGGATGAGGAGCAATGCCAATAAACTGAAACACAAGAAGCTTCACCTCAACATGAGGGAGAACTTTACATGGAGTGTGGCAGAGCACTGGAACAGGCTGCCCAGGGAGGTTGTATAGTCTCCCCGTCCAGAGACATTCAAAACCCTCCTGGACATATTCCTGGATCTCCAGAGGACTCTTCCAACCCTAACTATTCTAAACTCTTTAAGCATTGTGCATTTGATCTGAAAGACATCATATCAATATTCACTTCAATGATTTTAAATTTATTTTTGGAAAACATCAATATAAAAAAATACAGTGGTTGAAAATTTCAGCCTTCAGAAATTTCTGTTGCGGTGAACAATTACCTTGAGGTCATGTAGGCTAGAGTAAAACCACTCACAATCTAACTTATGTCACACTTGGTGAGCTCTTCCTTATGGTAATCCTGTAGCATTGGTGAAAGAATTTTGCAACTATTTTTCTGCTTTTATAACCAACATTATTTAACGAAATGTCGACTCTTCCTACACTTAAAACACTGATAAATATAAGCATTACCTTTGTTCAAACAGAGAGTTTTGGTGGCACTATTCATTGTATTCCTTTTTATTCTCTGAATGAAATCCTAAAATATTTTGGCTTCCACAAAATGCCAGCAATTTCTGTTCTGCTCTAACTGGGATCTGGTGCCATCAAAACCAAAGTTTCATTTTGTCTTTCACATCTAATGAGTCTGCTGTAAAACCAAAATATTTTAAAACCCGAAAAGAACACAATTTCTTTAAATAAAAAGCAAATATTTAATTATTTAAGTAAAGAACATTCAAATAAGGGAAAATTGCCTGTTATCCTTTGTCTATTATCCTTGCTTTTCCTTACTCAGTCTATGTAGCACCAGTCTCAGACCCTTCTAAACCCCTCTGAAGTATTTTTTTCTACTTTTTCTCTACTTTAAAAGGTCATTTCATGAGTGTCAAGCTCTTGTTTGTGACTGAAACTGACTCTCCTGTCTCCAAGATCCTTTGTCTTGAGTATGCTCAGTAAGTCCCTCAGGGAAGGAAATGTCTCCGTTTCTCTTCCCACTAGGCTCTTTTCAGCTGCTTTATTAAGGTAAATGCAATTATAAATCCATAATAAAGTAAATCAGCTGGCCCTATCACAAAACCAAACTCTAGAAGATACATTTCTTCCTTGGTTAGCAGGCGTGAAGGAATGCAGTCAGTATCTGGGCAGCCTTTGAGCACACGGTGCATGTTCTTGTCAGCGTGTGTGCTAATACAGTTTGAATAAGGAGGGATCTTTAGAATCGTCTTTCAGAAGTACTCTGAGCTTCTCTTGCACTCTGGGCTGTCTTCTGGGTGTCAGTGCAACCTGATTTACTCAAAACACTAGTGAGACATGCTAAAATAACTCAATTTCCATGCACAAGGCATATTTTAGAGGCATTATTTTCAAACCTCCAAAGCTCAGCTAAATCAAAACAAACTTTTCACGGAGCACTCAAATGCACTGCTCTGAATAAGTATCTGCCAATTTCTAATTTTCTAGGTTCAGCTGATTCATCAGGACAGTTTTTCAGCAAGTAGTCATAAGGCAAATTTTAACAGAAGTCAATTTCAGTCTACTTATATTCCAGAGAACTAAGTGGTTTTAATCCAAACACTGCAGAAAAATAAACAAACTGCAGGTTCAGGCTAGGCTTCAAAAATTTTAATCTCCAAGGCAAAAACTTTAGGAAAGTATTAATGAAGGGGAAAAATATTTTAGAAAGCAGTATTTAGGAATCTGCTGTAAGAATATAATCTGTAACAAATATTAATTCGTTTGGAAAACAGTCACTTCAGTCAAATACTTTTTCTGGCACTCTGAAATGTATTGAAGTGTTGATAATCACAAAATTTGAAGTGGTTTTCTGAATAAAGAGTTTACAAAGAATTCATTGTAGTTATTCCACTAATACAAAACAATTGTTTAGGCATCTCCATGCATAAACCCAAGCTTGCTCATCATAAACATTATTCCATGTTGGTACATCAGTGATATGCTTGTCTGCCTAGCAGTATATATCATAACTACGACTGACTGACAAAGCAGAAAAGAAATCTTCTTTCTTAACAAAAATTCCTACATATAGCAAGAGTAAAGTAGAGAAAAATTATCAATGGATTTACTTCTGGATATGTCCGGGCTCAACTTCTTTTCCTCTAGAAATCAGAACAGAAAGCAAAGTTAATGTTCATGTGTTGGTCTTGGCTAGCTTCCAGACCAAACTCAGACAATCTCTCAACCTTTTGAACCAGGATGGGATAGAAAATAAGATGGGAAAGCTAATGGGTTGACACAGGGACATCACTTACCAGTTATCATCACACATTTGACTTAGGTAAAATTAATTTACTTTGTTGACAAATAAATTTGGATATTAAGAATCAAAGGCAAATACATATTTATGTTTGGAAGACGGGAAGGTTATTTTCTGAAAACACACATGAAATTAGATTTTATTTGTTCTCCTGAATGAAAAACTTAGCTATATATTGGATAACATCAGTAATCTCCCAGCTTGAAAAATATTTTTTTTTGCTTCACAGCATTCTGGAGATGCTTATATACTCCCCCTTTAGAAGCTGTCTTTGTAAAGAGCCATTCATTGGTCACCTAGTAAAACTTCTGAAAGCTTAAGGAAGACACCCTTTCCTAAGAATATTTTTATGAGAGAAATAGTAAGCAGTTTGTGAACATGTGTGAGTGTGTTTTAGGGAGAACTATAGCATCCCATAAATCCCTCTGAGATGAGGAGAAAAGGAAGCAGGTCTATCTCCACATAAAACCCACCATCTCATTCTTCTTGAGATGGCAGTGAAGTAGAAATAACCTCACAGAATGACAATTGCATGATATCCATTGGATGCAAATGACTCATTGGTGTCTGAAAGGTCTAAGAATGCTTCAAGGAGCTAAGGATGTGCATGTACAGGATGGACCTTTCTCCTCTTGCTATGCATGTCATCACTGGCCTTATGTATGTTCTGTCTAGAAATAGAAATTTCTTCCTTCTGGTTGCTGTAAAAACAATGTTGGAACTCTGCTTTCCCCTGAGATTGAGGAAAGGGTAATGAACCCTTTTTGCTTGCTCTGAGGGACTCATATTTGAAGCAAGAGACATGAGAGTTTTGAAATCTATTCCCAAGTCACTGCTATTGGTCTCTGGCCTGGTACCAATGAAGGCCATCATTCTGTGACTGGATCAACTATCTTGGCACGGACTTTTGCCTTTGTGCCAGCTGGGAGTCACATTTCACTGTGCCTTGCACTTCATCTACACACTGGCAGAAGCCAGATTTCCCTGCAGGCTGCTTAACCACCTTGGCATGGCTTTTGTCCAAATGCTGGCTGGGAGCTGGTTCCTCTGTGGCCTTCTCAATTCTCTTGGCATGAGACAATTGCTCAGACACCAACTGAGAGCTCAGTTCCTGCAGCCTGCTGTTTCCATCTGCTGATCCTGAGTGGCAAAAAAAGAGAGGCGCCATCCTTCAAACCACCTCGGATTTTTTTCTTCGGAATTTTCTGAGGGGGAATAAAACCAGTCCTCAGAGCTAAAGAAACATTAGGTTAAACATTCTGTGAAACCTCTGTTCCAAAAAGAAATTGGAAGTGCAGCCTCTGTGCATCTCAGTCAGTTCCACCTGGGCAATCAAGCTACATCTGGCTGTAATTAATAATAATAATTAAAAAAAAAAAAAAAAAGGGGGCTGCTCTGTGGGATGCATCCACTTAGAGGTATGATATGCCTCTTACTTACAGATGTGTTCTAGGCTCTTGATCCTCAATCCTGATCCCTCAATCTCTTTTCTTTAATGCTTTTTGCAATCGCTGACTGGTTTGCCTGACTAAATGATAGTCTACTCTTCTCCTTCTTCCATTCAATAACATTCTTAGATTATTAGACTTAGATTTTTGACTTGATGTTGCAGATTTATTTTTCCAGATTAGCAGAAAAATATTTCCTTTTTTAGTTCACTAAAAATAGGTCTGTCTAGCTTTTATTCAGCCTTAAGTGCTGACTACAAATGTCCATGTCTTAAGCTACATGTCCATGAAAGGATATTATCAGGATACAGAGAAATCTGGACATCTGTTCCTGACAAATGATGTTTAAACTCTGTGTGAAGATCTTTCTCTACCTGTATGGAAATGGAAAATATTTATATCCTACAAATCAAAACAAGCCTGAGAGAATTCACTGTTTCTGCAGGTTAATGCACCAATGTACCTGCAGTTTTGTTAAACTCAAATAATAAAGAGTCCTGAATCAGACATGAGAAATCGTGACACTTCTAGAAACTTATGACTACTAAGCATTTATAAAAGCAGCATATCTCAAATGTCCTTGGTGTTTGGGAGGTGGTGACATGGTGGGGGAGGAAGAAAGGTAAAGGGAATGCTTATTACTGGAAAATATTTAGCAGAGAAAAGAGCTTTACAACCTCCTTACTGGAGATCTTAGTAGGCAGACTGGAACATTGCTACCACTTATATAGACCACATAATAATACCACATAAATGTGTTCAAATTTTTCTTAACTTCTATACTATGTTTTAATTTTAGTAGGCACTTTGAAAATGTGTGAAGAGGAAGACACTAGACAATTCTAAAAAATTCTCAGATATATTCCTTCGATTAACTTGTTAGGTGACATAGTCTTTGCCCATTGCTTGGCTTGTATGACAGGAAGATACTGGTCTGCCTATTACACATTTTATTATAAATAATAACTTTTTGCTAATAATATTGATTGCATAAGAACTATCTGTGGGCAGATAGTAACTTCCAAATGTATCTACAATCTCTGGGCCCACAGGCCCAAAAGGTGTGTTCCTGACTTCATTTGAAGTCTTAATCTTTCTATATTTCTTATAATGATCAGTCTAATTAAGTACAAGGGCAGTGGCCACTCTAGTTTCCTTCTGGACACATTTTAAACCCTGATAAAACTGAAATAATTTGACAGTAAAAATCTTCCCCAAAAGAAACCAAGACCCCAAAATGAAATAGAAAAGAAAACAAAACCAAAATCCAATTAGAATGAAAGTCCTTTCCCAAGCTGTATTATTTTTACTGAACACCTCTTACAGGGCTACTTGAACAAAATACATAATTTTATTTTTGCAGTGATGCTTTGCTGCTATTTCCTTTCAGTTCCCTGTGTGTCAGCCTCTGTAGAATGCAGGTTTATTGAGACAGCTACAGAGACAGGTCAAAAAAGCTTGCTTTTGTGTTAATGGGATCCTTCCAGACATATTTTTCACAGGTTTTCTAAAATGCTAAATTGTATCATAATTCTGATGAATTCTGAAGTCATTCTGTTTTGACATCTAAAAAATTGTCTAAATGTATTCAAAATGCACTGTAAAAACTGGCAAAATTGGTACTTTGAAGGGAAAAAAAAATTCTAAAATCACATTTTTAAAAGCTTAAACCAGGTCCTGATTTCTGGAATAGGTATATTCTGAAATATATATTCATCATTTAAGTAAATGATATAGTGTATACTGAAAAGAGAACAGTACACTGAAAAAGCGATAGAAATAGCATGGTTAGGCCATCAGTTTCCATTAATTTTGAAGGCACTTGACTGTCATGCTAGCACCAGTATGCTTTGCCATGTATAAATATAAATAAGGAAACATTTGTAAAAAAAACCCCACACCTTTCTTTTTTTTTTTCAAAATCGATAACAAAACAGAAACAAAGGAGAAAAGCAACAGGTATTTTTGGCTGACATACATGTGTTTTAAAGAGCATCTTTCTGAGTTGTTGTGAACTCCTAGAGATCATAGCCACCAAGGAGGAGCAGGCTGGACCCCTTTCCCCATGGAGAGGGCTGCAACCCGTGATGCATGGAGGAGCCTGGAGAGAGGAACAGGAGGCCAGAAGAGAAACACTGCCAAAGCATGTTTTTGACATTGCCAAAGAAAAATACACCCAGATTCCTACAAAAGGCTGCACTAGAGACAAGTGAACGATTACTGAAACAACCTTCGAAGTCACAACCACTTCCAAATTACCTGTGGCAGGCAGCCTTCCTCCACCTTATTTTAGAGTGAGTATTTTTTACTTCACAGTGTAATCACACCAGGATTAGTCCCACAATGTTCCAACTAGATAAAACTCATTTCATTCATTCTATCATGTCTTGTTAAAATATTAACTTTTGGGGATTTAGGGAACCTCTCACAGATCATTTCCATAATACCTTGTGCTGGGAAGGACCACATTAAAACTAATTTCTCTTTATGCTGCTATAAATCAAATTGCAAATGCAATTTAATGTTAAGTTTTTAACCTTTTTAAAACACTCATGAGACAATCATTTAAGATTAGCCAGCAGCACTTAAACAATCATTCATCGTTCTTTCATTTATTACATTTTCCAATACAACAATACCTAAAGAGAAAGGAAGCAATATATTTATAGGTATACAAGAAGAGAGGTAATAAGAACCATTGAAATGTCTCATTCCAGCATCAGTGTTTTAAAAGTATTAAAAGTTATTGTTGCTTTTATTGCAAAAAAATACTAAATTAGATATATCCTAAAAATAGTGTTTATAAAAAATGATGGTGTTTATTTCCTTTTTTTTACCTTTCTAGAAAACTTTGAGAAGAACTACATATATACCATGGGCAAACAAATATATAATTTTCTAGGGAAGCATCTGTCCCCTTTAATATGTCTACTGCTTTTTAACAATCCAATCTTACATTTATAGTGTTTTAATTGAGACCAGTTAATTTTTTTAGAACTTTTTATATATTATTGATTTTTAAAGTATTTATTCACTACTTTTCTGACTGAGCATAAAATTTTAATGAAAATTCACCTGCCTTGAATCTTTATTTTATATGGTAGTAGAAGGAAAAAGTAATTTGAATTACAAAAAATACTCTTGAGTGTGAATAGAAAAGCCCCCACCCAAAGAATGTGTGCTGTGCCAAAGGATTTTTTTTGTGTGAATAAAATGTTTAAAATCCCATTGGTCCTCAAGCTCTTAAATTAAGTTTAAGTTTCACAAAGACCTTTCCATGTTCTCAGGAGGGCATGATTTCCAAATGGGTATAAATAGCTAGTATCAGATTAAGTTCTTAATGACTGAATTTTTCAGAAAGACTGCTAGGAATATCTTCTATGACATTCACCAAACACTGGTTAAGGAGATCCCTCAGATTCAGATCTGGCTATAAACTTTTTATCAATGATCCTCAGCCCTAAGGGAAGTCTTTGTGAGATCAGAGTCTTAGCCAAAGTTATTTGAATGCTTTCAAATTATATGCATTACAGAGTAACTTGAAAACCTGACTACTTAAAGTAAGTGCTGTCATTTTTTTTATCTTAAATAATGGCCTATGATGTTCACATAGTTATTTTGCAACCAGTATTACATTAAAGCTGTGAAGTGTTCTTCACAAAGTCACATTTCATTCCAATATGAGGTTCCTACTGTGAGCAGAATTGTTTGTTCTCACTCTATTTATTTACATAGCAATTTTAATAAACTAATTTCACTGTCAGAACAGAACAAGGTGTCCAGAGATATGGCCTCTGGAATACAATTTTACAGTCATAAAGGGAAAGACCTAATTTTTTTAAAAGAAATAATTACATCTAGATCGAGTTTAGAACTAGTCCCTCCCAAGTTAGGAATAGCATTTTCAGTTTGATTAACAAATTTTCATAAGTTATCTACTTATCTGCTAATACATTTATTATATTTGCATGTTTATACTGAAAAGATGTGCATATTTCTGTACATTTTCACTGAGATGGCCAGCTTAATAAGGATGATCACAGAAGACATTTAGTGATGTACAGAGTTGACTCGGTAATTGAAGAGGGCCTACAAGAAAGAAGGAGAGAGACTTTTGACAAGGGCATGTAGTAAGTGATAGGACAGGGGTCAACAGCTATAAAACTAAAGAGGGTAAGTTTAGATTTTATATATTGAGTAGAAATTCTTTATGGTTCACTGGAACAGCTTTTCCAGAGAAGTGGATGCCCCATCCCTGGAAGTGCTCAAGGCCAAGCAGGAAGGGACTCTGAACAACCTCTTCTAGTGAGAGGTGTTTCTGTCCATGGCAGAAGGGTCAGAACTAGAAGATTTGGAGGGTGCTTTCCTACCCAAATCATTCTATAATTCTATTCTATGATTCTGTGGTTTATACTACTTAACCAGTTGCAAAACAAAAGAATAAAACTACTTATTTTGTTTTGTATATACAATGAAGCCTACAAAAAGAAATAACAATTCCCATTCATGAGCTTCTATTGCACTTCTGATTTAATTTTCTGACTTTCAGTTTATGGTTTCTCTCAGATTATTATGCTGTTCTCTGTCACAAGATTTGACTAACTGATCTTACTTTATTTCAGTCCCATAAATTGATTCAATATTGTGCTTGTTTTATTCAGTCACCCATGTTAGGTTCTTGGCTAAGAAAGTTCTTCTTAGCCTCAATTTCTGTTTTTCCATGCCCATGCATATTTGGGTTTATTTTATGCAGGCTCACATACCATAGCAGGCAGACAGTCAAGCTCCACACTCCCAGATCTGGAATGGTCTCACTCCTCCATGCCTGGAGACTGACAGAAGCTGTTGATGAACACATTAAAGATTTTTTTTCCCCTTAGAGCTCCTTGTTTAAAGTGGCAACCTGTACATCAGGGTTAAGCATAAACCCAAAATATTTCTTCTAGAAAATCTTACTAAAATAATAATAAAAAAGCTGTTGAGCTCCTGCATTATAAAGATAGGTATTCTAAATAATACAGTAGAAAGATATCTAATTTTTGTAATGATGTGTCTGCATCAACTTCTAAACTTGAATCCACTGAATATATTTTGAGCTCTGAAGTGCATGTTTGTCTTAGTTCTGTCTTTTGAACACCTCTCAAGCAAATGTATAGAAGATATATCATGGAACAGAGACTTTGAATTTCAACAGAAGAGCACTTTTAACATAGTTGATGGTGATGTCTATGAACTAAATAAAGGAGTTATGTAATTGACAGGAAATTTAGGGAACAAGAACAAGGAAAGCACTGTGAATGTTCTTTAGGAAAATGAAAGGAAAATGTTATATCCTTTCATTCAGTAAAGTTTTGTTCTATTGAATATAATTATTTTTCCTTCAAGTTTTGATAAAGATGAGGTTGCTAGGAAACTTCTGATTTCAGGTGTGCCTGTGTAAATATGGAGTAACTAATTTACACTGATGACAGCTTCTGGACTGAAATACAAACAGTTACGGAGTAATTTTAATGTTTGTTCGTGATTAGAATAAGGAAAGGTTGTTACAAAGGAGACAAAACTCAGCTGTCATCTCCTAGTCTCAAGTCAATGTCTGCAATAAGTTATGAGAAATTAGATTTATGCCCTCCTTGTAAATCCCTGATTCCTTCCCAGTAGACCTGCACTCAAGATTGCTTTGGAATCATGAATCCATGTTTATGGCTCTTACAGATTGAATCAATCTAATATTAAGAGATATATGATTATTCTCTGTGTTGTAGGTTCTAAAGGGATGATGGCAACAAAGCTCTCCTTACACTGATACTGCCTTTAATAGCAGTGCCTGAATACATTTACTTTAATGAGTCAAAGAACATTTACTGCTCGTGTAAATGCTACTGTGACTGTAGCACTCACTATCTATATCTATACAGCATTTTGGTATGAAATCACTGGATAATAATAACTAGATCACACTTCCACATGTTAATGCTAGTGGCCATACCAAATGTGTAGCCAGTATCCCTTCACACAGAGCCAAGGACTTATTCAGCATATCTCTATCAAAAAAAAGTCTTTCACCTCTCTAGTAAAATTCCTACACAGCAATGCTGCCTAAAGCTAAACCAGGGACTTCAAATTAGGCCTGTTAGCAGAATTCATTCATCTATATCTACCACAAGAAATAAATAGAAAATAAATACAATAGGGTTTTTATTTTATTTATTTATTTATTTATTTATTTATTTATTTTATTGACAGTGATGGAAATATAGACTATCCGAATAGCCAAGCTGCTTCTCTCTTCCTCTCAGGAGATGGCTTAGATTAACACTTTTGTCTAGGCCAGACTCTCCTTAGTTTAGAAAACCAGCATTGAGAGATCATTACAGACTCTTGCCTTCAGCTGGTGCTAAAAGAGATGCACAGGAAAAAATCAGCCTCAACAAGGTGTCTTCTTCAGAACTTGCAAGGCTGTGTAACTCCCCCTCAGTGGTTCACTTTTGTTTGCTTAATGTTAGCATGGGCAAAGAGACTCTAAACAAAATACAAATAACTGATTTTTTTTGTTTTGTTGGGGTTTTTTTTAGGATTTTATTGACTAGTAAACAGGGTATTGTAATACTTTAGATCTAAATTTTTCTGTGGCAAGAGATATGGAGCTAAAATTCCAATTTGTATGTGTGAAAATTATTTTTTTCTGTAGTTGTAATTCTGGTGTTGGTGATGATGAAGGCCTCTATGCACATCCAGCATTCTGAAAACGTGGACCCTGTCACTGGTCCAAGAATCAGACAGCAAATTATTGCCACAGATGTAATGCAAATGTCTGGTTTGAGAAAATGGACATGATTTGGAGATTGACCAGCTCCTAGCCACCTTCACAAATAAGTATTTGACTGATGGTTACAGGAACTCTTGACATGGGATTTTGGACAGTTCTCAAGATTCCCTGAGACAGCTCCTGCTATGACTAATCTAATTTATCTGTTGATTAACACCCTCTGTAGGAACTCCCAGAGATTCACAGGTAGTTGCTGCTGCACAGATTGTACATAAATAAGATAATTGTAAATATAAACCATACACAAAGATGAAGAAATTGTCATTTTTAAGTTGTAAAGATGTTTGAGATCTGTTTTTTTGCAGTTAAAACACCTGATCACACGTGCTGGGACAGTTGCATAGTAGAACAGCTGGTTTATAAAAACTGAGTAGAACAGTGGTTTGGAGAGTCTTAATCAATCCAGCTGATGATGTCACAAGGACCCTTGCAGTGGAGGCTCCCATGACTGTCCAAAGAACAACTGACTATCCTGTTTGGGAGACCTGATTATCCTCCCAATAATTATTCTTGCCAACATCAGAGTAATAACTCCTTTGGGGGAAGCACTTTGTTGTTGTCTGTGGAAGAATAGATAAGGGTATGCTTTTTCAGACGGGTTCCCCAAACAGGTGGCCACACACTGCTCAGCAGCTCTGTCAACAGAGAAATGACCCTCTGACTCTCTGGACCCTCCTGAGTCATGCATGTTGTATTGTGAACAGTGCACACCTACCACAGGTGTAAAACATATGCCACCTACATGTTACAAAACTTCCCAGGCCTTAATTGCAGGCAGTCGAACAATTTTGTCTGTGGGCAGGACATGAATTACCTTTGCATAGGTAATGAACTGCGTGCCTCGCTGCCATTAGTCACACAGTTCTCCACCCAGAAATTCAGGCCACTAATGGTACTCAATCAAAAATTAATGTTTTATATGTGAGAATGGCATTTTCAAATGCCTAAAGGGAAGAGACTTTTTCACCTCTTTTTGTAAGGAAAAATGGAATCAAAGCTTAATTCCTGTCCTGTGGCAATCAAGTGTGCTTTCAATTAGCTATGAGCTACTGCATTGTCAGATACAGCCTGAACAACAGTATCCCAAATGCCTTTTGAATCGTTGTGTCATGCTGTAGCCTGCAGCACGGCATTGTGGCGAGCTGACATGAAGTGATCCTAACTGCAGATCACTTTCACTTTGCCTAACATTATCACAGGCACAAAGTCGGTCTTCTGTGATGGGATGATAGAACATTGGTTAGAAAATACCTTTATACTCATGTTTCTGGTCACAGTTAGAAACACTGCTCCCTTTTGCTATTCCATGTACTATTTCCATCCTTTAAGCACCCACTAAAGTAGATTGAAGGCCCCACTGCAAGAGCATGCTGCCTCCCAAGTTCTAGTGTCAGGCATGCCTAACAGAGTAACTCTTATGACAAGGAAGTTCTCCTCTTATTCAAACAACAAAACAATAAAAAACTACTCTATGGCAGACTGCCCAGAATGTAGGTTTCATAAGGCCTAGCTCTACCAGAGATGTACCTTGTGTTACCAGTACTGTCATTCAAATGTGTCCTCTAGGCACTCCTCTAAAGGTGGCTGCAATGATGTGCCAAGGAGCTGGGAATCCTTAAGGAGTCTGAATATTTCAAACGTATGTATCCAAACAGAGACAAAATTGGCACTGCTCACATAAGCAAAGTCATCATGCTCATGTTTATGTGTCACTTGGGTTTAAAATCACATTACAAGCAGCACTGTGTCCCTGATCCTTTGTGTCTTATAAGGTGATATGCAACTGACTGCTTTTCTGTCAGACAAGTTTTAGTCTGAAGGGAAAACGTTTTTTCCACAGCAGGCTTGTCTAAGATTAGCTTCTTTCTAACGAAAATCTTTGGAGAGCTTAAAAAAACAACTATCTCATCTTCCAGAAATTATCAGATTCATATGGGGTTAACAGCACAGAGCAGGCACAGTAATATAAACCCAGGGGAGACTCACAGTTCAGAAGTAAATGACTATATTGGCAAATCTATGTATGAAGGCAAGATGATCTAATCTCTCACTAAAGACCTATATCAGTCTCCTTCCCTGCCCCATACCAGATGGTACCAGCAGTGCTCTTGAGATCTCTGCCCAGAAAAAAAGGAGCTGGTCTGCCTTCACTGTGTGAAAAACAGCACGCCTGCAGTGGTTCTATATTTTGTCTCCATATTCTGTTTTATATGATGAGTATCTCAAGCATAACAAATTAGGAATGAATTTAATTCTCCTGAAAGTGGAGTGGACATTTCAGTATTGGCTTGTTGACTATTCCAGCTGTGCCATCATGCTCTTCCTGATTGAATTTAAATGTAAACTGAAGGGACTACTGAAATCATGAGAGGCTGCTTATTGAAGTCTAGACTAGCTGGTGTTGCTGCTACGTGCTACCTTAGTAATCAGTCCCCATGACAAACAGTTCTGCATCTGATAGTTTCCAAATAGACTCCTACACTGATATCTGTATGATAGTTAATGCCACCTCTGTCACTGGTTTTCCCCAAATAGGGTTAATGCTGGAGGCACAGAAGAGAGAATTGCTTCTGAAACTTTCATCTCACTGCAAAGTGTTAAAGCCTACTGATCCATGCCTCTTGATTGCCAAAGCTGCTTTACTGCACCAAGGAGCATTCCAATGCAACCATGAGACACGTCCCTTGTCACCAGGGAATTCCCAATTAACCTGCTTCAGCAACTCTTACAGAAAAGCTATATGCAGTCAATGGATTTTAACTTAATTAGAGGTGTCTTGACTGTTCCTGCAATTAGTGTTATACCTACTGAATATGAACTGGGGCTTGGATATTATAACTGCACCAAGAAATTTACATCTGTGAAGTGCAAATCAGGTGCTAGTGGAAGGGAGGCACCTTTCACAACACATCTTACTGGTTTAGACAAAGTGATTTTGTATGAAACAAGAGTACAGGCTAGAGACTGACCTGTCTATCACATTCCTAAGGTCTGTTTTCTATCTACTAACATTCAATCACACTCCAGCAGGAAGGGCACAGAGACACAGGTAATTCAAGCAGGCCTCTCAGAAGGTGTGAAAGCTTTTATAAATTAAGTCCATTTCAGATACAGAAAATGCCACAGATCTGAAGTAGTATTTTTTTGTGATCGTTTTTAATTGATATTCAAAGACACATATATTTTCAGTTTTGCCATATTTTTCTTCTTTTTTTTTTAATTATTCCTTTCCTCCACCCTCCCTTCAAACACCAAGTGCTATAATTTTTTTTGTACAAGATTTTACAAGGAAAAGAAGAAAAAAGTGCTGATATTCAGAAAATACTCATTTAAAGATCTCTAAGAACATAGTCTGTTTAAATGTGCCCTTGATATGGGAAACATTTTCCCAGAACAAAAGTGCACCATTCAATATTTGAAGGCTGCCATCTCTATAAATAAGAGGTGAAGGAGGGGGTTAAGCAATAAAACTTTTACACACACAGTAAGGCAAGAGTAGAGAAGAGGCAATGAGAATCAGAATGTCCACAATTTCCTGAGGTTGCAGTAAATGTCTATGAGCAAGTAGGCAGATGCAGTGATGATAATAAACGCTGCAACAATATCTTTGGTGAATACCGGGCTCTTTATTCTGATTATAACCAGGCTGCCACATTCTTCTCCAGTTTTTAACTATCTTCTCATATTGTATAAAAGCAACATCTTTTTTAACCTTCACTGGTTATAATCTTGTTGATTTAAAGACATCAGCAGTCATTTAAACCAATCTGTTTTTCCCTGTATAAAATAATCATTGCATGACTCAGAACTCCTACAGATCGTTTAAGAATAAGAACAGTATATATTTTAAAGGAATTAACACATTTCCCTGTATAGTGAAAATAATAGTTGTTTTTTTTCCTTGACAGTCTGTATTCTGACAGCAGACCTGAAGTGTACCATCACCTCCTCACAAAGTCCCTATTCTTAGGCCATTCTCTGCTCAGTTCAGACCTTCATCTGCTCTCTGCCAATTATCTTACAGCTAGATGCACAGGAGTATTCAACACCTAAAATATCTTTAGTGGTGAATGGAACTGGGCATCTAAGAAGGTGCAAAATGCTCAAAAGTTAATAAGCAGCTGTTCATATAGATTTGTAAATTTTAACAGACTTCTCCATCTCTATTTGTGATTCACTACATTGATACTTATCTGGCTTTACACAATGGTTTCAGAAAACTTCACAAATGCCAATGGTTAAAATGCTGAAAAGTTAAAATGCTGACCAGTTAATGACTATTAACTCATTATTTCTAGAAGGCCTTACAATTAACCATCAGTAGAAAGAACTAGGATAGAAACTGTGGAAAAGTCTGTGAAGAAAATTTATTATCAGTATTTCCATTATTTAGTAAAACATTCTACAAACAAAACCTGATTATTATTTATTATGTATGATTTATATTAATTATTTATATTTATGATTTATTTGTTTATATTTATGATTTCTATTAATCTGTTTATCATTACTATTTGATTAATTATTACTTATCATTCATCCAATGGTTGTCTACCATTTAAACAAGATAATTTTAATATATAGCTTTCTTAGCCCTTGATTACAAGAGAGATTCTCAGCTCAAACCAGAGTAAATTTTAAAAGAAAAACTAACTAAATTTCCATATATAAATCTCTGTGCAGTAAGCAAATACATTTCTTCACTGTGGCCTTAAGTTTTTCTTATTGTTTCTATATGCTCCATACTCACTGATTAAAAGTACCTTAAGGAAGAAACTGGAGCTTTGTTCATTTAATTTTTTTTTACTTCATTGCTTAAGACACCTGTAATTTATGAGAATGGATAAATTAGTCATAAAACTTTGTGAAATTTTTATCTTTTTTGAGGATGGGATAGTGAATTTTGCTGCAGTGCATGTCCTTACACAAAATCATGGTTACTACTGACATCCTGGAAATTGTTTTGATAGTCTGCTTTGCTCTGTATTCCTGTTCCCTCTTCAGCCAAATACATAATTTGGAACAGGTTCCATCTGAGGTTACTTCCAATGTGATTTTTCTTTTCCAAAGATTTGAAACACCCCATGGAAATTTGATTCTATGAATACATTTGCCAGTGAACTCCTTTTCTAAGTTATTTCTGAGAAGTGAATAAACAAGTAAAAAGGTGAATAGAACTAAGGCTGTTTTGCAACTGAGATATATGTTTATCAGAAAATGTCGCAGCATTTTACAGATACAGTAATTAACCACATTTAATAATATGAATGGTTTCTGTATTTACTCTGTTGACCAAAACAAACTAAAAGGTATTATATAGATTATTTGACTTATTGCAGAACATCTCCTGGAATACCAGAAACAACTGAGTGAACCAGGGACACAATTTGTGACTAATGAGACAAACTCAGAGGCATGGTCAGCTCTGAGTCGCTGTCCATTGCTCCATAGTGGGGGAAACGCTCCTCAGTAGAAGCCATCTCCTAGCAATATGGTTCCATAAAAACTCCATCAGTGTTTCCATCTATCTACTCTGGTACATGAACATGAGTTTGTTTTCATTTGTCAGCATATCTTAAAAAAGATTTAGAGCAATAAGGATTTGTTAAGTAATCAGCGTGATCAACCATGAATGACCAAAGATCCCTGCAATATAGATCTTCAGATTTTATACTTCTGATTGGAGTTCCAAACTGACTTTATGTCTGAGTAAAGGTGGTTATTGAGAGTATGAAATAGTTCAAATCATTCAGTTCTTCTGGAAAATCAAACTATGAGGATCATTCTTGTCAAATCAATAATGAGCTGAACTTCTCTGCCATTGTCTACACAATGCCCTTTTATTTTCTTCCAAGGTACCTGTAATTCTTAAAAGCTGTTGCTATGCATTACTTTTTCTTGCTGATCAAAAGTACAAACTGTACAGCATTTACAGCTTTCAAAGATCAAGTCCTATTATAAAGGACTTTTCCCACTTTGATCAACACAAGATAGCATTTATTAATGATCAACACCAGATAGCATTTATTAAATCGTAAAAGGGCATTGTTAAAATAGTATTAAGGGTATAAATACAATCAGTGAAACCCAATGAATTAGTGATTTTTTTTTTTCCTTTCTGCATTATTCTTCGCACACTACCATTTAAAGGTAATGCAGTCTTTAGGCACATGATGAGTTATTTCCTGTGCTAGACAATAGCTATTATTACTTCTGGGATGTAGTAAGGCACTGGAATTATTTCATAGTATAACAGAAGTGTCAGTTCGAGTCTCCTGCCTCAGTCTGGGCTATTGCCAGCAGTGCACAGGGGCAGCTCTATCTGTGTCTGGCAGAGTCCTCAAGATGCCCAGGAGAGAGATTTCACAGCCTCTCTGTGCAACTTATAACAGTAAAGTACTACCTACCTTGTGACTTATTCCCCCCTCAATATCCAATCTTAGTTTTTCAAGCTGCAGATTGTTACCACTGTAACAATTATGTTGTTTAACACTGCTGCAAAGAGTAAAAAACAAACCAAATAAACCCCAATCAACCAAAAAGAACCTTGATACATCTGCTCTGACAGCACAGAGTGAACATGACCATAAATAAGGGCACAGAAGTAGGCTCTAGTGCTTGGTATGTTGACATGTCTTTATTTTTGGTGAGCAGAATAGGAAAGAATCCCTGAAAATTCAATCTTGTTTGTTTTTTCTTTCCCAGAAAAATGTGAATTATTACTCAACAGTAACCACTTTTATGACAGTTTGGTTAAGGAACTCACAACACTTAAATTTTCAAAAGATAAATAGCAATCACTAAATAATAACAGAACTTTTACAATGCAAGGAATTAATAATGAGAGATATTAGAAAATGGTTCTGGAGTAAGGAGGCCTCCAAGCAAACATAAGAGTTGGTCTCTACTTAAGAATATTTATTTACGTATTAAATAAGATAACACCATACTTAAAGAATATTAAAAAATGCCTGAAATTCCTTTTGAGCCTGGAGGAGAATGAAATGTATTATAAGCTAAGATTTAGGATTACTAGATATTCCTCATGTTAAAAGTGAATATTTAACATCCTTGCATTTCTTCGCTTGTCTTTCTGTTAAACAATTCAGAAATCCTATTTAATGCACTAGTCGTAAGTAATAAAGTGCAAAAACACATGCTTGCCTATTTTTGGTTATGAAACAGATGAGTTCATTTGTGAATAAACTGTAGCACACTACAACAAGTTATAAATTCCTCAAGAACTTGATAATTTAAAGGAAACTAACTGCAGAAGAGAAGATCTATGCAAATGCCTCAGCTGGAATGCAATACCTATCGCACAGTGCAGAAATCTGTAGACATCACAACAGGAAACATGAAGCATGAAAGGAAACCTTTGGGACTTGCAAAACAATATGTTAAAATATTCTGAAATTATAAACATCACCAGAGTTTATCTTTATTAAAAGGGGACTCCAGAGATTGTAATGGAAAATGAACCAACATTATTGGCCTCTTTTCCAAAATCTGTTAGACTGCTCTATTAGAAAGAACAATACTCCTTCATTAATATTTTTTTACATCTATAATTCTTTATACAAATAGAGGGAAATAAAAGGTGTAGCAACTTGAACACATAACTATGTATACAAAGTAAAGGTCAGATGGCAAACTGAGTTATTATAGTTGAACTTCACATATTTGTTAGTTTATAAATACATTTATCAAATATAGGCGTGAATCTGGAGGATTAACCTGGATGATGGATGTGAGGCCCCAAAACTCATTCAACAAGACTTTTAAAAGGGCTTACAGCTGTTCACACGCTGAGTTAGATGCATAGGAAAAATACTGACAAGATATTCTTATGAGGTCAAAACAGCAACAAAAAAAAACCTTCACTGGAAGCATTAGAAAACCAGAACACTTCGTAAAAACGTTTACCACTGCATTCAATCAACATAAAACGTTCCACAAAGCATTAACTTAACTCATTCAATCTCACAAACTTCAAGCCCACAGAATTTTAAATTACCTAAAAATTCAGAGAAGGAGAGAAACAAACCAATATAACTACCATTCCTGTTTCCAATGGTGTTCTGCTGACAGGAATTCCAAGGGGAGGTAGGATCAAGGCATATGCTTGCCTTGTTTTCTGCTTTCAATACCCTTGGCCTCTCTGGGCCCTTCCTCCAGGTGGAACTTCAGGTCATTTGAGCTGGGTTAGAGGCTCCAGGGGCAAGTGTGGAGCATTGCCCATGGTATGCCAGGGATTGGCAGCCACTGCCAGGCTGGGATACTGGCTCTGGAGCTGGGGTGTACAGGGCAGGGCACTGCCTGGCCAGGGCAAGGCCTGACCTGCACTTGCCCCACACCTTGAATGTTTCGAGCTGGCAATTATTCCAGTCTCTCACCATGGAAAAGGTAATTCTACAGTGGAAAACGTAAATCCCCATCTCCTTGTGCAAGAATCGTCAAGAATTCTTTTTTAATATTCCTGAGAAAACCACAGAATGGAGGTCCCCTTTTGGTGATTGTGTAACTAGGACATCTTACAAGGTGTGATTAAAACTACACAAAGAAAACTTTTAATAAAAGCTAGATACCTTGTGATGTGAAATTTTGCAAAATTTTACTCTTCTGAATTGGACTATGTAACATGTATTGCGGTTTTTCATTTGCTTTTCTTTTTTGATTGCCTGCAGTTTGGTTTTGGTGGTTCAATTTACTACAAATGTAAGCAGGAAAAGTTAGTGAGATGTAAAGATTTTGGACATAAACTTCATAATATGAAGCTCTGCATGAACCTTCTGTTATTTATGTACAACTGTGCGCAAGCCGCACATAACAGTTTATGTTCAGTTCTTGTTGCACAGAAAATTGTATGCAATCCCTGGTACAAAAATGTCTGTCTGTTATAGCTTCTAGTATTTAAAAATTTTACTGCCCAAAGGTTTTAACTCTTTTCTTCCATATAGAAATGTAATTGGTAATTGCCTCAAAAGAAAAGCTCTGGGAGCCATTTTTCATTTTATGGATAATTGAGAAGTCCAGTGATTTTAGTACCAGTGGGGTTTTTTCCAGTGTGTTTGTATTGTTATCCCCAAGGGTTCCAATTGGTAGGCTGAATTCCCAACCATGCATTTCAGATTACCACTGACTTGTTTTATTATGAATTTCAGAGAGAACCTTGTTGAGGGCTGGTTTGGCAGACTATATTAATTATTATGGGAAAAGCCTCCACACCAGCTGTTTGTGGTTTTTTTCTATCATGTCCTGCTTCCCACTGCAGGTGTCTGTCTCTGAAGGACTCTGCCTTCCATGCCTTTCCTGGTGGAGTGCTCCATCTCTGACCAGACTGGTCTGCCTCTTCATGGACTCAGCCCTCCATCCTCCCTGCCTCATCTGTAGAAACAGTTGATGCTTCTGTCATCTCAAGCATCCTTGAGGGATTTTCAAGGATACACAGATGCTGCAGCTTCTCATAGTAACTTAACACAGCTGGTCCAAGATCAGCCACTTTTCAGATCTCCTTGCAAAAGAACCAAGCTCTGAGCTTGAGCAGCTCCTTAGATTTTACAGGCCTGAATTCGTTTATCATAAAATCCTGGAATTTTCCCTGACACCACTGTGTGCATCAATACAATAGCATTCTTACCACAGTACCACAGCCAGACATATTCCATTTTTACCCCAATACAGAACAGCTCTAGCTCCTTCAAAATGTTGCTGAAGACAGTGCAATTATTTAGCAGTTGTGCAAGATAGCTAAAACATAAGCACATCAGAAAGACTCAAGTATAACTATAAAACATGGCGTGCTGTTAGTTTGGAAAAAACCAATCAAATTCAAACAATGCAAACTGACTTTCCTTGTACTGAATTGCATTATTTGTTTTGCTCCTTTCAATTACTGCACAAAGCTTTGGTTAGACATAGTGTTGTAATACATTCATGCTTATTTTTCAGAATCTTTTCCACAGCCTGCTTTCTTCAGTGAATTGCTCACTTTTTTAGAGGTAGCAATAAGCATAGATTAAAAAGTAGCAAGGGCTATATACATGCAGAAACAAAGTTTGTGGGAAAGCTTACAGGCAGAAAATGCATGCCATGTGTGATAACAAAATCCTGTAAAATTGTTTTGATGAGCCAAACAAGGCAAGTTACAATCATGCTGGTCTTAATTTGTTTCTATTGTCTGTTACAGATTTTTTTGGTGTAAAATTGTGCCTTGTTGGTAGTTTCTCTATTTACAGTCACATTTTCTATTATAGACAGCTTAGATCTGGTAGTATTTAATGAGCTGCTGTCTGTTTGGCAGGATAAATAGGAACACCTTTCTTAGGAATGGATATAAACAGAACCACAGCCTGCACTTTGTCTGAGGAGGCTTTAATAAGGTGTTTGTCACTATCCACTGACTTTATAAGTCTCTTGAGTACTCAAGAGATTGGCTGAAAATCAATAGAAATTGAATTAAGAGAAGAAAGAAAGAGAGAAGGATGGAGAAGGGGAAGACAACAAAACCCTAGAGGAAAAGAGGGTTCTGGATTTTAAACTGACAGGGCTTGAACTCCTTCCCAGAAGAGCTTCAACTCCTGGGTTGCTCCACAGGCTGTGATTGACCAGTCTCTTCACTAGGGATCAGCTTCTCCAGAGACAATTGGCTCTGTCAGGTGTAGCCTGGATGCCTCAAGTGAATTGAGTGTCACCCACTATAACTGGATCCAGGTGGATCCATCCACGGGCATGTGATTGCTTATTGCTGCTGAGCTTTATGTGCTAGAAACCAGTCCCTGCTTGCGCAAGACCTATGTTTTTGTAGTCCCATATTAAGTGATGGCAAATGCAGTCTTCCAAGATCTTCTTCTTGGGATCATTAGCTACCTGAGCCACTGCCTGAGTTCCAGGCTTTCAGCTTTAATGTACTGCCTGCTCACATTCCTCCTAGACTCTGCATAGCTCAGTACAAAATTTATTTGTGTTTTAGTCATGTAGAAGGTAAAATAGTTTTATGACTGTATGCTGTTTTGAGGATTAATCTGTAAGTTGCTAGTGAGTGTAGTCACATGAAAGTTGGAAGTCTACTTTTTTAAAATTTTTGGAGACTTATTTCCAACTTTTTAAAAGGGATGTAAAGTTTTATTTAACAGTAAAAAGGAATAAATAGAAAAATCTGTGATTAGTATTTATCAAAACCAATGTCATATATTTTTTTCTACAACCCTGACAAGGTTTTAGAAACAAAGTGATTAGTCCAGTGATAAGTGGTTTTGCATTTTTTTACCTATCCTGAATCTTGTGTCCATGACAAGTCCACTTAAACCAACTGCTGGCATAAATGCTGAAAGAAGAATTAATAAAATGTGCTAACATTTTGGTTAAAAAAATTACACATATGCCTTATTTAAATTTAAGTACATGATGATTCAGATACATCACATGATTAATTTTCTGCCAGACCTTTTTAGAAAGGCAATTGGGCTTGTCAATCAATATGAATATAAAAATATCAATAATATATCTACTGTTTCACAGATATACTGGTGTATGGAACAGTGGCTGAACAACATTTACTTCAGAGAACTGTGATAGTACTGAATTTTAAAAGACTAAACAGATGATCTGTAAATTTTTTAGTTTCTATATCTAAAATATAATGTTTGAAGCATATTTTCCATGAATAAAATGCAGAAAGACATGAGAAGAAGTCATAGCATATATCAATATTCTGCATGAAATTTGGTAAGTTTCCTCCAACTTATACATACTGCTATCAATATAACCCCTTAATCTGAAATGTAGTTTAAACTGCTTAGTCTATCAGATGCTATTAATGAAGTACCCATACAGTGTTTTCCATAGTAAAAGATGTATTCTTCAAATCTCCTATGCTTTAGAGCAAACATGAACTGAGTATTTTTATTGCACATAGAAATTTTGTTGCAGTTTATTATTTGAAATGATGGTTCTGCAACTCTTCATGAGCAGATAAATATAGAAGTCTAGAGGAAACATCTCTGCTGTCAACAAAGTTAAAGTAAGGACATGTAAATAGTATAACTAGTGCTGATAATCCAAAAGACTGAAGAGTGTGTCCTGTATAAGTCATAACCTTGATACTAACAGGCGCAGCATTAATTCAATGACTAATGCAATGACATTTCTATTTTTTCCATATGTCCTCTTGCTTTTGAATGCACAACATAGATGTGGAGCTGTTATGCATACTAAGATTTTTTCATTCTCAAAATGTCACAGTAACACAAGAATTTCCTACTTCCTGTCGGGTAAGTAGTCTACTTAATTTTTGTGTCCTATAGTTCCAAGAAACAGAATATGAAAATTTGTGTCTTTCAAAGGTATATTCCATTTATACATTGATATCCATGTTACAAAAGAATATAGATGTGGTAAATAGTAAAGGTAAGAAGACTTTCAGAAGCGCTGTGAAAGCAGGCCTCAGAAAAAGAGAGAGCAGAGAACTTATAACTAGCTGCATCTACAAAGCCTGAAAGCAAAGAAGATACAGTGATACAATAAACAAGGACATAATATTTTGAATTTTTAGGCTTGGCTAAGATAGGCCCTAAGACTGCAGAAAAATATGCCTAGCAGGATAGTAGGTTTTAAGCTTAATAATGGAGTATTGTTAATAGAAAGCATACAAGGAAACATCGTTTGAAGCAGGTGTACGTGTGGTTTTAGTGATTGGCTGGAACAATTGTCTGTAAGTTTTAGAAATACGCTATTGGCTGGAAAGTTTTTAAATTGCCCTGTAACAAAAATTTTTGGCTGCTGTTGGCAAGATGTGAGCTGTTGCTGTCTTTCAATTGTCTCACCCTGTACTGAGACTGAGCTGCAATAAAGCTCGTGGGAATGTCTCCCAGCAGTCCTGTCCTGTTTGTGAAAACCACCAACACATACAGGTGTGGTGGTCCCTGGACCATCCACAGGAGACAATTCACTCCCTTGAAGAGTCTGCAGCCCCTAGGCTGCTCAGTTTGCATGGACTCTCCTTTGTGAAATCCCTTTGAGAGTTCTCCTTGTGGCTCAAGGCAAGAAATGATACTTCAACCCATGAGCCTTTGGAGTTCCATGTTAATGTTTCATACCCCATTGGTTATTCCCCTTGTTCCTGGTTTTTACCCCTCCTGATTGGTTCTTTTTGGATCCTTCCTCTGATTGGTCCCTTTCCCAATTCCTTTCCCCATTGGCCAAGTTGTGAAACCCCGCCCCTGGCTACCCTATACAGTCCCTCTCCTGCGGGACCATTTGGCTCCTTTCTGCTCTGGAACTCATGGAATAAGGAAGCTCTCCTGGAGATAGGAGAGAGCCCGTCTCGCTGCTTTTACTCCTGCATCACCCGGGGTGGCAAACGCGGCTCTGCTGCTCAGGCAGCCACACAAAGAGCTGATCACTCTGCACCTGAGAGTGCACCAAATAGCAGATCACTCTGCACCTAAGGGTGCACAAAGAGCTGATCACTCTGCACCTGAGAGTGCACCAAAGAGCTGATCACTCTGCACCTAAGGGTGCACAAAGAGCTGATCACTCTGCACCTAAGGGTGCACAAAGAGCTAATCACTCTACAGCTAAGGGTGCACAAAGAGCTGATCACTTTACGCCTGAGAGTGCCTGTGCCTCCATTGATCTAGGTGTCTTTTTAAAGATTGTTTTAGTGAGGAAGGTCGTGGCACCTTCACCACTGGACCAGACCCCGGCTATAGGGTTTGAGGGGTTTTTTTTAAAAAAAATGGAATTTCTCATTTTTCTTATGGTTGTACTCTGATGTTTTAAGAGTAACCAGTATCCACTACCTTAGGAACGCACAGTCCACTGCCATCAAAACTTTATAATCCTTAGGAAAATCTTCCTGAACCCTATTTCCTATTTACAGAAAGCACAGTACTTGTATCAAGTCTGGCACTACTACACACTAAAACAAGAAGTACTCACCAAAATATGCGTGTGAGCAGGAAGTATATCATTCCTCTGCAGCAATGTTTGGTGGCAATTCCCACAAGCTAAATATCATTTGAATTTCAACCGGGCATACACATTTTATGGCCATGGTTATATTTTTAAAGCAAAATAAACAATACCTGAACGTGTGTTCTTTGAAGCTTAGAGAGAAACCCAAATCATAATTTGCATTTTCAAAATGATAATTTTCTGCAAGTTATGGAAGAGGAGGTACTTTGTAGTCAATACTTAGTTTTGTGATGAAGATAGGCATATTCGTAAAGGGATTAGAATATATTAATCAGAGCAGCAGAGCCTGGATTACACAACTTTGCTCCTATGTCATTGTTCATGTACAATCCCAACTGTATCTAGATATATTTAGGTTCTGCTCAGAGGAGAGTCTTGTGATCACTTTAATGAGCCAAATTAAATATACAGAGCACATGCCTATGTTGCCATATGTTGCAAAACTAGAGATATTGGATCCTCTTTTGTCTGCCTTGTAGAATTATTTTGCTGTTTGGATTTTTTTTTTTTTTCCTTTGGTTTGGTTTTGCTAGGGCTTGAGCTAACTCTCTGTTATGACTAAGAGTCTGGACATTATCTTGAAGACAGATCATTCCAGGGAATTTATTTTTCAGTATTTTGAACAGAGAACATATTGAGATGATAATTGCACATTATGGCATGTATTGTGCTCTTGATTGAGCTATACCTCAGTCATATGGTTCTAAGACTCTGCACCAGTTGGTCTGATGTCAGGGATCTTTATTGGGACTGATCTATTTGCTTGTATAGCCTCTGTGACTTTATGTAGATTGAATGCCAGGGGTTGTGACCTTCACAACAATCTAAAGATCATCCTCTAGAGCTCAGAAGATCTGGCATGTATGAGAAGAAATGTGAAGAATATTCATGGTACCAAGGGCACTTAGTACTTTGGTTTAATTTCTCTCAGGCCTCAGTCATCATCAGTTACAATTTCTGTGTATATGACATTCAAGGATTTCAGACTGAGTTAGTTAATCTAAGCTGAATTAGTGAATTTAAGCTTCATCAGCTAAACCATATTGAATCCATGTATTTGATTTAATCAAATTTACTCAAAAGAATTAACTTAATTCCCTAAATTAAAGCCACTTCACACACTATTTATTTTAAGTTTAATATGTTACTGTATTTTCTTCAAAGATGGAATACTAAGTCAGTGTTACTACATTCAAAAAAATGCGTTTATAACACCAAGAAAATCTTTGAAGTAAATGGTTTCCATTCAACACAGAAGGGATCATCCTAGCAATGTCATTTTGTAGTTTCTGTGCTTCTGTTGTGGTTAACATTTCAACCTGTGCAGAAAAAGGAGCATCTGCTTTTAAGACTTTATAACATTTTTTTCTAGTATATATTTAATTTTCATTTCATTTACAGTAAATATGTCAACCTACCATATGTCAACCAACCTAACATAAAACCTCATGGTTTTTTTGAATGCATCCTCCATGTCTCACTTACAGCTGTCTCTCAAGAGTCACTCTAAGTCATCATGAAAATGATTTTACAGAGGACCTAATGTGTGGATTCTCACTTTTCACTCATGATCCTATCCAGGTCTTTTATAGATAAATGCTTAGAGTAGTGCAGGGACACCCTGAAGATTTGCTCAGCTCAGCAGAAGTTGAATGCCGCACAGAGCTGCTTATCCTTCTCCAGAGCTCAGACCTACTTTAACACTGCAGCCATGATTCACAGCTGAGCTCAGAGGTGGTAAAATCACACACAGTGAAACAACATGAGGTGAATTCCCTCAATTACCTCCATGAACTTGATTTTTCTCTAGTCATTGGCTGAATTAACAGATGCACTACAGTAAGAAGCAATTCCTTGCACATTGAGCATGGCTTCATGTGTCTATGGCCCCCTGTCTTGGCATTTTACAGAGAAAAGGAAAGTCACACAGGCTTTCCCCTTCCATTATTAAAATGTCTTCAGAGCATTTGAGCTTATCCTTAAATTTCACTAACATTATTTACTATTGGTGCTAGATTTTTTTTTTAAATGTAATCAAATTCATTTTAAACTTACTTTGGATTTGGGAATTATCTTTTAACATATAAGCAACATATTTAAAATAAATGAACATGAAAAGTCATTGTCAAAAAGTAGTGAAACATCATTAAACATACGTTCTCTGTTAGAGAAATTGCTGTACTGCTAAATCACTCTCTGAAAGTGGTGCTTCTCTGCCACTCTCTGGAAGAATTTGATAGGATGTTAGAAGCAACACAGTTGTCCTGTAAATCAATGATTATATATTTCTTACAATATCTATGTAGACCTGAGGGGACGAAAGAAACATTCTATGTTTCCTCCATTAATGTTTCCAGCAGTGTTATTTTGCCTTTAGAACTGGTTACAACACTGTATCAGTTCTCACCAGAAGAGCATTATATTTTGAGATATTGGCAAGGGTATTTTGAATAAGACCCTATATATATACACACACACATATATATATTTGTGCATGTATACATACACATACACATACACATACGCATATGCATATACATATGTATATCAAAGGACTAACTGTAGCTTGCAAATTATATTAGTCATAATAAAAATCAATGAAGCTAGAAAGCATCTAAATAATCTAATAAAATAAATGCAGTGATTGTACAATAAAGCCTTAAGCTTGTTCAACTTGATCCTGTTCTCTCTAACCATGATGTTAGGCTGTCTGAAAAAGGCTATGTATGACTTTGAATTTACTGCCAATACCAGAGAATGTAAAGACAATGAGATCACATATTCCTAAATTTAAAACTGCCTGGGTTTTCTGCCTCATTATATGCTAGAAATATACCACCAATTAGATTAACTCAGAAGATATTTTAGGAAACAAAGATTTAGGTCTATTTGTAGTGACTAAAATATATTGCATTTTTGCTCCGAAACTTTTTTATATTTTTTCCCCCGACATTGCACTAATTTTAGGAAACAGAAAATAGACAATAATAAGATTATTTTAGGCATGTGTTATAGAATCAAGATACAGGACAACACTATGAAAATGAGTATAAGCTGTTAGAATACCCAATGGCACAAGGATGCTTTTTTCTGAGCTTTCATGTAGCACAGCACTAAGCCTCTTAAGTTGTCTTCATTGCTTAAAATAGCTTGTCAGAAAACAGAAAACTCAGATAGCCAAAGGTTACTGTAGACAAGACCTTTAGATGCTTCTAGCTTTGAGCATATGAGGTGAATATGATCAGTTATTTTGTAGGCAGCTGTTTCTGTCCTTGTGCCTTCAAGCTCTACCCAGTTGGCTGAGATGTGAACAGAAACCCCAAGGGGTGCAATTTTTGAAACGGATCCAAAGCAGCTTGGCTCATGCTGTGCTTCATGTAAGTTTTATTTTTTATCATGATGACATAAGTTAAAAATAGCCGGAATATTTGTACTGTTCATGAAAGAGAAAATACTCTGGGTTTCTTGCTGTCAAAATTAGACAAACCAAATTAGTCTGACAGCTGTGTTCCTACTGTCATTTTTGTGTGAACTGGTACTGCTGGGGAAGAAACTGATAGAGATACAGGAAAAAAAAACAACCCTTGCATCTTGCTAGACAATGCCACCAAAAAGGAATGTGTTGACAAATTGATATACAGTAGTCTTCAGAAAGTGACCCGTAGACTGAATTTTGAATTCATAAAATTGGAAGTAACTTTTGAAACAATAGTGAAAATTTGGGGGTCTTCTTTCCTTCTTTCCTTCTTTCCTTCTTTCCTTCTTTCCTTCTTTCCTTCTTTCCTTCTTTCCTTCTTTCCTTCT
>VZUI01069915.1:0-119002 GCA_013401135.1 Cettia cetti
CGGGGCGCCCGGCAGCGCGTCCCGCCCGGCCCGCGGGGCCCTGGCCTCGCACAAAGCAGCGTTACAGGCAATGACATCTGAAAGTCGCTCCTCAGTGGTAGTGAAAATAAATAAATAAAACCTAGATTAAATTCCCCGACAGCTTGGCAACAATTTCTAGTCATTTTAGCTGAGAGAGGTGGGGAAAAAAATGAGCTTCTGTTTCAAAATCTGGTGATCAGTTTAAAACTGAACTTGTGAAGAGGCACCAGAGTGCTCTGCCTGAGATTTGTTAGAGAATCTGTGGAGCCTTGGTTGCAGAAAACAGTTAAAAATGAATTTTGGGAGTATTCACAGATCAAGGACATCTTAAAATAATTGCTTCTTTTGAAACAGTGAATCCAAACTTTATATTAAATGGTATAATCTATCTTCCTCTCCAGTCTGCTCTTATATCTTTCTTTAGGCATACCTTTAAGCTGTAGGTAAAACTTCTAAGTAAGGGCAGTGCCTTTATGTGGGCTACCAACCAGGCACAGTTGTGGGTTTTTTTTAATCCTTGCAAATCTCCCTGGTAATTTTTAATGCATTGTTGCTTACGTGTACTATTCTATGTCATAATAATTTGGTCTTATGCAGGTAGAACACCTGCTAATACATAATAATGCAGACCTTCACCAGGATGTCATGTAGTTACATTAATTTTACGAATAAACTGTGGTCTACTTTAGGTTTTTTCAGTGCTGAGCATTCATATTGGGAAAGCTGAGACTCTGAACTTGGCAAACAGGACTGTACATCAAAAGATAGAAGGGTTTCCATGTAACCCCAAAGTTTTCTAGGTAATTTGGGGAGAAGACTAATAGTTTTTCTTCTGTTCTGTATTTATGTTACTTTAAACACTGCAAGTCCAAGGTTCTAGTTGATTGGTTTTTTGGTAAATGGAGAGTAATATACAGAATATGATATCTGCTTAGAGTAAGATGAACAACAAATGAAAAGAAAACCCCCAGTGAACAACCCTAGACTGATAAACTCAGTTTTAGACCTGGAGGAAAGATGCACAGGCAGAATAGTTTGGAGAGAGAAGAACTCAATTTTGTTTTTAATCATTTGCCTTAGCTACAGAATCAGTCCTCTGTTTTAGGGTTCCGTATTTGTGTGTTCTTTCTTTGTTTGTTTAGTACAAGGCAAGCTCAAGTGCGTTATCCCTGGTGATTTTATCTGTCCTATAGCAAAACTGCAGTTTTGGTTGAATATTGTAGCTTAGATATTTCTTTGTAGTTCATGTTTTGGTCATATGCATGTAAGAAAAGTTCTTGAATTTTACAAACATAGGATATGTAGTTCTTTGTAAGATAATAGCAAAAACCAGCAGCAGTATTTTGAACTAATTTTTTCCTAGTGGTGTTTGGAAAAGCAATCTCACATAGAAAAAGTAGATTTTTCAGTGTCCATGCATCATGTTAATCATTCCAATTCTTATTGGAATGTTGGTGTGTTTACAGAACGTATTTAATGGATTTTAAGATTGTTTTTGTTACTGGTAAGCCTGACGCCTGTGTGTTTTAACCTTTAGAACCTTCCTTTTAGGAAGCCTTTAGAACCTTCCAAAAACTGAGAAAGCAATCTCTTCTCTACTAAACCCAGAAACAGAGTAAAACAATGTACAGGTGTACAGAACAGAAAGACAAGCAGTAGAAAATTGAAAGAAATAACATGTCTCTTCACTGCTTCCCCAAGTGATGTGATTATGGGACCGATAATAAATTAAGATCATTAAACATACTTATTTTGGGTGGTATTCCACACCTTTTTTTTTTTTTAATCAAGCGTTTTAGGTTAACAGGTAATGATTATTGTCTTACATGGAAGATTTCTCAAAATATTTGGGACTCCCATGCTTTTCTGTCATTTTTTTGGCAGCTGATTACAATCTCTTGAACAGATGCTGTTAGCTCAGGAATTTCTGGCTGATTTTCCTGAGATTAAAGTTGCAGCTCCAGCTGGTAATTGCGGGTTGCAGGTCTCACCTGCCAGCAGGTGAAGCTGGTGTTCTCAGGCTGTGTGTTTCCTGACAAAAGCTCTCTGTTTCCTTTTTTTGTGCAGAAGGGAAAGGCAAATTAGATTTTTGGCAAGAGGACAAATTGGGGTTATCACTAGCAAAGGCTGAAGGCCCCATCCAACAGTAGTGTGATATCACTAGTCACCTCTCCCCGGAATTGAACTAGTATTTGCTGGTAGACTTGGTTTGTTCTTCTCTTTCCTTTTTTCCTTAACTTCTGGAAATGCTTGAGTTGGGAAGGACAAATGAACAGGGCAGAAAAAGAGAGTACAGGGGACTTAAATTTGCAAAAATGTGAATGCCAGTTTTGGAATAAGAATTTCGCAAGCATGTTACTGAGGATCACCCTTTGATTTTCAAGGGCATCCTCTGGTGGTGCTTTTGCTCTGCATTTGCTTTTGCTTCAGCTGGCAGAACTGACCTTTGCATTCAAATGAAAATTAACATAAAGAAACAGTCATAAATACTTTAGATGATAATGCATAAAAATTCTTTGACATGCATAGTAAGTCTGTATGTGCAAGAAAAAAAAATTAAAAGAAATGATTTTCATTGGTACATGTAAGCCTGAGTCTTATTCAGGTGAGCCCATTAATAGTTAATTCTTCACAGGCAATTTGATTATGAAGAAACTGTTCCAGGTGGGCACTCTATGGTCATGTGACTGATAACTTCAAAGGCATCTCCTTTTAGCAGTAACAGGTGTGTAAAAATTCTCTTGGTGAAAGTATGATGGGAAAATGGGGGTTACAACTTATTAGCAAAGACAAGACAGTTATGATGTCCAGTAACTTTGTATACATTTTTTGTAAGCCATTATTGCTAAAAAACACCCGAGTTTCTAATAAGTTTTTAGGTGTTTAATGGATAATAGTTTCTGCTAGTTGATCTGTGAATGAGGTCCTTTGGGTTCACATAAGTGAAATAGGAACATTAAATGTTTTAAGTGTCTGTTTTCTCTGTATACACCACTATATTTCTCCAAGATTTTGTCTTGGTAAGCAAATAGTAGGCAGAACTGAATCCCAGTGAGTTTATAGTGTGATATTAGGAGTCTTGATTTTGCAAGAATCTGTAGTTTTTAATCTACTTTTAGGAGTGAATGTTTTTTCTATCTGTATTAAGCATTAGTCCTTTAATGTAGTAGTACTTGTAGTACTTGGTTGCAATGAGAAATCTGGGAATTTCTTCTCAAGTAATTCAGATGTTGTATGTGTTATATGTGAGCAAATTTGCCAAGCCAAAACTGATAAACATATATTCTGGGAGCTGGCACAAGAACCATGATTTTCTCTGCCAACAGAGCACTATTGTGGTTGTTTAGTACTCATTTAAAACAATAATCTCCCAGTATTTTTGGAGGGGTAGAAGTCATGTGAAAATATGAACAAATTTGCTACCAGATTGATCAGAAGTGCCTTTCTTTACATAGACATGTAAACTCACAAATTTTTTAATTGGTGCCGTAAATGGCATTTAAATGCATTATATTGTATTTAAAAACACTATGATTTTTAAGTTGGTTAAGCCCCTCTCAACACTTAAATGTTAGACTTGCCCTGTAGCTATTATGAAGCCTGTGAATTGCAAGACAAGATTGCTTAAATTATAAAAATATTGTGTTTGGTGCTTATATTGAATGCTAAATAAATGTTTTCTGATCACACAGGACATTGGATGTATTTACTCCCTTCCCCTCCCAATTTATGAAGCTGAGTTTCACAAGAACTTTTTAAGTGTCAGTAAATTTACCTATCTGTAAAGTTGAGAGCATGAAACCTGGATATAATATATTAACAAGGGTGATTTCAGTGTATTTTCTTCCTTTATCCTACTTTCTCTTGAAAAATTCTTTCAGAAGTTGTGAGAAAGGCAGAGAAATTATTAAAACACCTTTTTTTCCTTGAGATTTTATATATTTAATGGACTGGTTTTCTTTGCAGATACATAGAGTTATGCAGGTATATTTTTGTACTTCCAGTCACTAGAATTTCTTCATTATTTTCTTGTTCAGAAAAAGGCTCTCCTACACCTCCAACTCCCCCTCCTGTCAAAACCCCCTGGTCTTACCTATACAATTTTGCAGACTGCATTAGTTAGTGGGATTAAGCTGGTGCAGTGAATGCCTGCTGTCATCTTGGTAATTAGACAAAATTTCCTTTTGCTTATTTTTTGAAGCTGGTTTCAGACCATTACTGTCTATCCTTATAAATCTTGTCTTTCTCAAATATTTGTTGGAAAGTCAGGGGACAATTTGCAAAACACAAAGCAAAGTCTGCATCAACTGCTAGGAATTATTTTGTTTCATTGATGTTTGCTATTGAGAGGGACAAGCCTTATTAAAAGAATTGTTGAAATGATTGTTCTTAGTCATTTGTTCTTAGTTATTATAATCAATAGAGCTGTCAAGCACAAGACACTTCACATGTAGGTAAAGCTTGTGCTTATTAGCTAAATAATCTCTCAGGAAATGGAAACCAAGATGCTAGGATAGGATGATGCCAGCCAGTGGTACAACAGCAAGCAGAATAGTGACAGCCTTTTGGAAGTTTTGCCTTAAGCTCAGTAATGGCTGATATGTGGTTAAGTTTGATTAATAAACCAGAAAGGAGTTTCCTAAATCTTGCTTCTACATATATAAAACTTGGATTTATGGAGAAAGAGATTTTTTGTATGTAAGTGACTAATATTGAAACATAAATTGAAATTCTTTTGTATTGATTAGGATTGTCACAAACAGTTTTATTGGGTTTGGAGAGGCAGGAATGAACCTGCCTGTGTAGATTAATCAGTGAAATAACCTCTCAGGCAGGAGGTAAATGAAAATAAATTACTTGCCTGCATGAGCTCTAAGTCTGTGGAATTAATATCATGTGTGCCTCACTCAAAGGCTGGTCCCTGATGTACATTTGGAGCCTTTCTCTTTTCTGTGCACAAACAAAAAACACCCCCCACCCCCAGGGTTAAATGTCTAGAGGAAGAACAGAACAGAAAATTAAGTCCAAAATTTTAGTAAACAAGCAGACAGCTACAGGCTAGTGGTAAAATACCACGGAAATGGGAGGGAAGAAGTGGAGTATATTTGGCAGAGTGACAACATTTATTTAAAGTCAAATTTTTCATTCTGTGAGTTTCAGATCTAAAAATTGGCAGACATTACATTGAAGATTGCTTTTTCTCAACATCTTGAAAATCAGTCTTCGGAGTTATATACTTTTTGGCATTCTCAGAGGATACCAAGTAGGTGATACAGTATGAAGCAAAGTCTGTGAGGTGCATATAAATGCATATGTAGTACTTAAAAAAACCTTTTATGAAGGAACAGTTGCATAGAAACAAATTTATCCAAGAAACATTTCCACGCAATCAAATGTGGCAACACACTATGGAAATATGATATTGTGCCTGCATGACAGCAGGCCTGCTAAGCAAATTAATATTCAGAGCATTAACTTCGTGGCATGTGGCTTAAGATTCCATGCAGGTCCGTAGATGTTTGTCTTTTTCCTAATCATAATAAAATCTTGAAGAGATGTTTTAGTAGAGGAGGAGAAGGATTCAGTGGTAGTTTATTAAAATAAATGAATACCTATTTGTCTTTCAAACTACTGGTTTGGGCAAAGAATTAAAACTCATAACCTAAAGAAAAACAGCAGGTGGGAACCTGGAGTTGGGAAATGCTAACTGCTGGTACCACCGTCCTGGTATGTTGATCAGGATATCAATTTCACAGGGCAAGTATTGAGAAGTGTAATCATAGCTCAAGCTGAACTATTAATAGAGACACGTCTCCTCTCTGTACCTCTCCACTTCCTAAAGGGTTTTTGCTTTGCTGCAGGGGGCAAGGGCAATGTTACCCCTGTAGTAGCATGCTGTCACTGTGGAGAGCATGATACAGCCTGAGTAGGGTCTCATGTGATAAAATAGAGAAAGGAATTTACTTCTCTTGCATTTAGAGAGAGGTATGAAACCAGTCTATCCTCGACTCTCATCATCCCTTGAAAATATTGTGGGGAGTAGGGAAGAGTCTGCAGTATTTCCCTTGTTTACTTGGGTTCATCTTTTGCCTCCTCTGACTCCATAGCTTATGCACTCTCTAGAATTTTGGGTTGAGCAATGGGCAAAGCAGCCGGCTGCTGAAAAGAGAGCAGAACTGACTCATTTTCTCACTGTCTGCACTGCCATCTGAATGCAACTCGTAGTTCTATGAAGTTCATACACAGTTAGGTCCTTATTCCCAAGAGATAAAAGGAAGCTAGTATTCCAGCTGGGAATTTGTTTTCTGAAACACATGTGAGATGGGAACGAACCAAAAGCTGTGGAGATTCTGGCAGTGAATGTTCAATAGGATTTGGGCATTAGCTCAGTGCCTTCATTATAAGTTCTTCTAAACTTTCCTGTTGACTTTCTTGTCTGTTCTTAGAAATGAAAGTCATGTTAAATTGAAGAGTCATCTAAGAATAAGGTATGCTTTATGTTTGTTCCTCTACAGGACAGGACTTGGTCAGACAGCCTTATCTATTTGTAACTGGCAGAGAAAATATCAGAGGAGAGAATTTAAGCTTCATCAGAAATGTTTAAACCATCTGCAAGGATGTTTCAAGTACATTTTCTCATGCTATCACCAAAGGCAATTTTTTTTTTTTTCAAAAAAGGCCATCTTAATGTTCAGATATTACAAGGTTTAATATTTCTTTCCACAGTCTCTGGGGTTATATTATATTTAAAAAGGCCTTAAAGCTATCACAACATTTTTTGTACAGGCTAATTTTCCCTCCAACTTCCTGCCATTCATTTCCCCTTCAAGGAGTCACATAATCTAGTTTAAAGTGCAATAAATCTTATAGTGGTTTGCTGTATATGAATCATTGGAAAAATGGTGTCTGTTCAGTCCATAAAGGAATTGAAAGTGAAGAGACATCCTAGACACAAGTTCATTTTCAGCAGAAGTCATTGCATCTATAACAAATCTAGGTAGTTGTGGGAGAAAAAAGGTGTATTAACTTGTAATGAGAGCTTTTTACCTTAACAGAAAAAGTGTGAAAAAATGTTTTGTCATAACAAAAATACATAAAAGTATGTTTAATACAATTTACTCATATTTTAAAGGTTTTTAATACTATCCAATGAATGCAGGCTACCTCTTGATGAACTCTATCCTTGTCTGTTCCTTTGCATGATTAAGATGTCTTAGAAAACAGAAGAGTAAATGTGGATAATAGTGTTTTCATATTAGTTTCTCTACTGATGTCTTATTCAGAAGTGTGAAATGGCAAATGAATAGCAGATTTCCGTTTGGATGTTAGGTTTCCAAGAAATTGGCATCTGGGTAAAAGATGGATTCAGCTTTCAGGTGCACTATTCATACTGAAGATCAGCCTCGCTCTTAAGTCCTAGATTATGACAGCATGAGGATGGCAGCAAACTGCTGCCATGTCCTGACATGCTTCAGTGATTGCCCTCTCAGCTTCTGTTTTTCCTTTCTGAAGTTTTATTGACTACTGTTTTCTAGAATCACTGTTGTCAAATCAGTTAACAGATACAAAACCCTTCAGTGTCTCTCTTTAACAGATGGTTGCAACAGTAAAAATTTTAACCTTGTTGAGGAAGGAAGAATAACTTTATTGCTACTTTCAAAGTTCTGAAAGTACAGTACGAAACACTTTCTTATGGCAAGACGAGTGACTAAATGCCTTCCTAAATCTTTAAGTCTTGATACCACCTGGGTATTATTTGCATGTAAGCTCAGGTTTAATTCTTATTGGAAATGCTACAGTTAGGCTTGTGAAATCAAGAGCTGAAAAAGAATGAATTCCATTCTGCTATTGAAGTGCTAGTCATACTCTCCCAGATAACTTGTAGAATAGAATGTTTCTCAAGTGAACAAAGTGCCCCCTGCATATAATGACATTGCACTTAGTATTTCACCCATGCTTCAGTATAGATAAGAACAGTTGATCTGAACTATAGGTAACAAAAGAAAAAAGATAAGGCTTTCCCCAAATCAAAAAACTGATACTTGGATTCACTTGTATTATTACTGACATAGAATGAGAAAATGCAGAAAACAGTTACAATCTTATTTGGACTAGACTTGTCTGTGTTCTAATGTGATTCAAATTTACTTCAGTATGTATTTCAGATAAGCAAAAGTCCATTTTAAATCATACAAAGAATTTGTACTTTTCATACATGTTTCCTGATGCATGAAGTATTTACTATTATAACTTTTTTGTTTTCAGTAATACTACTATCCATATATTTATGATCTTACTAACATGTGTGAAAATTTCCATACAAGTCAATCTTGCTGGAGTGTACTTGTGAATACAGACTGCATCAGACTATCATGCCACCTTTCTGGCACTGTCATCTATCCCCTCATAAGGAAAAGAAGTAGAAATGAGGAAAACTGAGCTGCAGTGTGTACCTTCTGCTCTACAGATTTGAGCTTTGACAAGCAGACTGAAAAAAAATAAAAAGAGAAATCCCTCACAGAAAATACTGGCCATGACAATTGTCAATCCTGTAGATTACTAATCTCATAATGTTATACCAACATAATATCAAAAAAGATAGTCCATTAGTATGGGTCATCAATGTCCTGTGGTTTCTTACAATAGGTTGGAACACAAAGCAGGACTTAGAGAAATGTATATCAATCACTTAGGGTGATGTATATTTTTGTAATGTAGTTTAGAGGAACGTCATGAACCTAAACTGTAGCTAATGGAAAAAACATTGAAGCACTTTAAATAGAGTAAGTATTCTCTATTTATTTTATTATTTATCTAGTTTTGTTCTCCTCACAACTACGTTGGCTTTAAGTCTTTGATTTGTTCCTCTTCAACTTTATATCTGTCCATATTCCACTCAAAATAAATGACTAGGCAGAAGATTTTTAGATTAGATTTTTAAATACAAAGATCCTAAAGACAGAGACCATTTTACTGTAAAAAAGTATAGTAATTTCTTTCTTATCAAGTGTTTAGTCTTTGCTGTTCATCCAAAATGACACATTTGTATTAAAAAACCCAAAATGCTTTGATTCTTAATTACTGCACAATATACACTTCAATATAACAAAGTTATGCTTCTCATTATAACTGCTCATGTTATTTGTAAGAGAGAAAGACATAACCAATTATGGCATATGGCCAGTCTTTATTAAAGAAAAAACATTCCTTTCCATACTTTGCAGGTGCACAGATTATTTTGGCTGTGCTTGTATTTAATTATCTATGACGCTTCAGTAACACATTTACATAGTATTAAATTGTCAAACATTTTAAACTGTAGTGGTCCTTGATGCACATGCAGAAGGTAATGCTGGCATGAAAACTTGTCTCAGTTATTCTCAAAAATTCGTCACAGGAGGGAGTTCAAGATACTTAATTTTTTTTTTTCCATAACTCCATTAATAATAACACCTTTTGGGAAAGGGAAGAAACATACATAGAAAACAAAAACACTTCTTGAACAGAGCTTGTATAATTTTTCAAAATACATGAAACTGCAAAGTTTGATTCTTCTGGAAGCACAGAGGTTTTTCCATATATGTATGTATTTACTGGTACAGAACTGAAGTAGTGTAATGGTCAGTCAGGAGCACATCTTTCAACTTTTTTTTCTTAAGGCCATAATTTACCATAAGACTTTGTGTAAAAGCGTGTGTGTCAGTGAAATTGCAATAATTTATAAACTCCAGTATCTTACTGCCATTATGTATGATGAATATAACCCATCTTAAGGCCTTGGCAAGCTGCTAGAAGAGGTTAAGTGAACTACAGAATATTTGGTCTAGCAGTCTGTGTTCATCTAAAGAAGCAGCAGGAATGGTGAGAAGCCTGCCAAGAATTCCTAAGGCCAGTTTAGTTACTTTTTTTCAGTGTGCATCAAGATTTAAAGTACTGATGGGTCGATGGTTCTGTGGGTAACAGAGTTTGGCCTGTCGGTTTGACAGCTTTGTTAAAGAACATCTTTGTGCAGTCTCATGATGAAGATAGACCTACCTACACAGGTTTCCACAAAGATGCTTGCTTTACATGCAGACCAGTATGCCTAGGACTTTGCAATAGTGGTAAGATGATGGGGGTGCAGATGTGCTCATCAATAAGACTGTGCATAAGTTTGTCATACATGGTTTGTAACTTGAAGTCTGTGACCTAATCTAACATTAGAAAGAATACTTAAGGATCCAACTGTTCCATAAATCCTGACATATCTTCCATCATACCAGTTCATTTACTGGCTAATGATCATTGCAGTGATCATTATTAACTTCTGTAATAAGCAGTTATTGAACAGAAACATGTTCTTTTTCTCCTCAGCGATAGATTAGTAAGTCTACATTTCAGTCCTTACTGCATTATCCACACTTGCTTTTCCCAGAAGTCCTGGGACACTACTCTTCCTAGTTTTCCAGTGTATTTAGCAGAGTTTCTTGTTTCCATATAGACAAGCCCTTTGGGATTAAAGGTGGTTGGAGTATTTAGTAACACTCTTTGTTTTTTTCAGTGAGCAACATAGAATCCTACTAAAACATGTTCTAGTAGAAACTAAATGTGAATAAGTTATAGCTTACAATTCTTACCTTCTTTTCTGAGTTTCCCTAAGCCCTTGGCTAGACCCAGGTTTGGAAGTTAAGCCATTGAATTCTGATGCCACTTGCTGTGTCTTTCTTTTCCCTTTAGTATCTCAAAGCTCCCTGATTATATCAGTGCTCTACCCTTGCCATGTGTTTATGCAGATATGGTTCTTCCAGAGGATGTGAAATGATTTATTTTTTTTAATTCCCTTTTGCAATGTTTACTTTGGGAAAACTTTTCATCTTCTATTTTTTTCTGTAGCATATTTCATAAATTATAAAATCAACACATGTGCAGTGGTTATGCATCTTATCCCAAATGCATTCTGCAATGCCAGAGGTTTATGCCTGTGCTTTAACAAAGCAGCTGGTAATATTTGTTGTGCTAATTCACTTACATGGAACTGCTGCAAGTACAGAATCACATTAGAGAGAAAATCCTGGGCAGACAGGGGAAAAACAGTTGTGTGGTCCTTAAACAGTGTTTATAGGAAGAATTAGAGCATTAGGGAGATAGTGGGGTTTGGTTGTTTTTTTGGTGGTTTTTTTGGGTTGTGTTTTGTGGTTTGTTTTTATTTTTTTTTTTTATTTGAGAGAAACTGTCTGGGAAGTGAGTGAATTCTGGAAAGGAAAAGTAATGGGCTTGCTTGAGGTGGGGACAGGAGTGAAATAAACAGCTACAGCAGTCAGGGTGGGCTGGTGTTATTCTACCCTGGATGTGAAAGGGTGACTAAGTACATGCATTGTGGGCTCTTTTAGCATGATATCTCAAGGCTTGTCTCAAGACACTCTTAGTTCAAGGGAAAGAAAGCTTTTTCTCTCAACCAGCTCACTGTCATAAAGATGAATGTCTGATGTGAGTTGAATAAGCTTTGCTGCCTAGGGAAAATTTGAAATTTCGATGCTTTTAGTTTTGAAGCTGAAGTGCAGTGGCAATGTAACTATACAAATCAACACAGGTTAATAGCTATGAATCCAGTCACTCTGTTGTTCCAGGCACTTGCTTATGGCCATCTTCAGTCAAATAGTTCATAAGTCTTAAACTTATTAACTGGTTTACCTGGTTAAGTGAAACCAAGTCCTCAAAACAGAAAACTAGAACTAGGAATTGGATTCCCTGTTTTGTCAAACTAAATTTTGCCAGTAGTTGGTTTATTAAAAGGAGTTTTATGTTCAGGGGTTGGAAGGAATTGACTCCAGGGCTAAATATCCCAGAAATTTAGTTACATTTGATAGCTCTGGCCATTTATTTTAAAAAGTACAGTATCCTTCATAACGATTAGGTTTTATAATTTGCAACAGACTTGTGTGAACTATGTAAAGTTTGTTACGGCTTTTTGCTACACCAAAAGAGAGAAACTCCTGCTTATTTTAGATTGTTAGGAGATAAATGAGTTTGATAGCTTCTCTCCAGCTGAAGCAGGGAGAAACATCTCTAACATGAGATTGGTTCCTAGCAACAATCTGAAAACAGATGACAATCTCTTCTTGAACCTAATAATTGATTCTCTGAAAACTTGCTGGTTTTACAGCAAAAAGCCATCGTTTGCAGGACAATGAACTGTTGAGTAAGAGCATGTTAAACTGTAATGTAACCTGATAATTGGAGATCATTACATTTGTAGCTTCTCTTAGGTATGCTAGGCTGCATTAGTAGCAGATACCAAGGATATGATTCTTCTCCTTTTGTGTTTACTTTGTTATGGTCCTATTCAGAGTGATGAGATTGTAGAACTCAGACCAGCTTTGTGTTCTGTGTGAATCCTGAAGACTTCTCTATCATTACTAAATGAAAGATTACTGGCTTATTAATTTATAATAATAAATTTTAGAACTGCTTTTCATCTTTTGCTGGGTCAATGCTTGTCAAATTAGATAAGAAGGATTCTTCTATTTCCCCAACAATGGGAAAATATACATATATAATACGTATAATTTGTGCTGTGATACATATGTCATAGTTCCCACTCTGTATGCCAGAATTCCTATTACTGACTGTACAGTAGCTATTTGAATGGTAGGTACACTTTGGAAGTCTGAGTTCTAAATTTTTGGGGTCCTTATCTTCTTGCTTTAAACAATTTACTAGGTTTCTGGCTTTGTTTGCAGCGCTTTATTTGCTCTTGACTCAGTAAGCTGCTTCTCAGGTGATAACATTTGCATGCACTTCGCAGCAGTTTCTAAGTGCATACCTGTACACCAAGAAAACATTCACGTGTTTTACATGCAATTAATGAATGATTCTGCTAGCCTTGTTCAATAACACACAGTGGCCAAATAGTATGAGTATGGTATGAGTCTTGACTGCAAGTTCTGTCCCTGTGAAAAGGTTAGAAGTGTTTGTCTGGAAAAAGAAAGTGAATTTTGCTATGTAAGAGTAGTACAATTGGAGGTTTTATATCTGGAATGAAAATTTTTTATTTTTTTTTTAACCTGTGAAATTCAAAATAGGTTGACCAGTTTCTCTGCAATTATTCTAAGACATTTCAAGAGGCCAGAAAGTTACTTCTACTGCCAGTTATTTGATTTTATTTTGATATAAATTTCTTTGACAACTTACTAAAAAAAAATTATCTTTCACAAAGCTACTAGTGTATTAAAAAAAGATACCAAAACTAATTGTACTGGAAATGGAACAATAGATACTATTAAAAACCTTATACAGTAAGTGAAATTTAGTTTTCTTATTAAAGCTGTTTTTTGATGTTGTGTGAATTGCTACCCTGCGTAACTAATTTGTATTTGGAAACTGTGCTAAAAATAGAGTGATAATGTTCATTTAAGTGTAATGAAGAAAAACTGCTTGAAAACAGTATACCTATGGATAAACATGGAAAAATCCTTTTGCAATGGAGCACACATAATAATATGTTATAAAGTCATACTTGTATCATCACAGGATAGCACCTCAAGTGACTTCTGCAATAAAATAAATTACATGCACAATTACATCTTTCTGAGCTCTCTGGAATCAGGCTGTGCAGTACTGTGCCTAATGTACATGATTTAGAGCAGGCCAGGTGGTCACCCTAATCCCAGTCACACTGTTATATTCAGCGCAGCTGTGAAGGTGAGTAAGGTAAAGGCAATTCAACCCAAGTTCTGAAAAAACACTGCTTTATTCAGCAGAGATGTCTTTTACTAGAAAAGCAGCAAAAGGTGACCAAATAAATCATTCATATCAATGCATCCCTTATACTGTCCATATTCATTTAGTTTGGTTGATTATGCATTCAAAATCAGTGAAACTTGTTTTTTTTTTGGATCCTGTGCACTGCATTGAAAAAATTCACCTCTGCATATCTGTGTGTTTGTGATCTTCAGTTATTCATCAATTACTGAACACGCTGGACGTTTTGAATTTGCTCTGTATCTCATTATTTCATCTTTTTTTCTTCAAAATACACTGAAAATTCAGGTTTGTTTTGAAAGCTCAAGTGAAATTATTTTGAATGAAATAACAAAATGCTTATTTAAAAGAACCAATTGGATTTCAGACTGGTTACTGTAATTTATAATTCCTCCTCCCTCTTCTTTGTCATCCTTTTTGTCCTCCTTTCCAAGCATCTTCTCCCCCATCCCTGAGTAATACTGGTGCTATGTACAGTATTTTGTTTACAGTAGTATAAACATTCTCAGCCTGTGACTTCATTGCTGAAATAACTCACCTCTTTCATATCAACTCTTACCTAGGAGCCGTACAGCAGACTCATTGATGTAGGTTTTTTTCTGCATGGCAGCCCAGGCCAAGCTGGTTTCATTGCATGATGCAACTTCACCTTTTTTGGTTGTCTATGGGATTAATTGTAATCTATTCTTGTATTGCCTGTGCATGCCAATGTGCTTACCATAATGATGTATACACTGAATGCAGTCTAGAGCATTAAGTGCATGAAATGGAATTAAAGACAAAACCATAACATTAGAAAGTTTGAGCAGATGTGAATTATGCTTATCACTAACTTTAGTTAAGCTATTATGGAATGAATAGGACATAATATGTATCAGGTCTATGTATTTAAAATTTCCAGCCTATTACAGTAGTTTGACTAGATGCACAATTTTGGTGTGGTCAAGATGTGAGGAAAGGATGTACTAACTATCCTGTTGTGTGAAAGACTGAGTGCTGCTGGTAGTAACAGAGAGATAAACCTTTCCCTGCTGTCAGCTTCAGCAGCAGGTGACAGTGAAAAGAGGTAAGACTGTAAATAATAATTTATTGAAATTCAGAATTTGGGAAGCATTTTAACTGCAACAGGTTTTTGGGGTTTTTAATGATAAATAACTTGTGAAATAATTTAAATGTATTGATTTACAAAACACATGGTGACATTCCATATGAAGAATTGTAACCCTGCTTGAAGTTTCCTGTACAAATGACATTGTGACCATTCTAAGAAACTTATTATTCATATGTTCTTCAATGTATTTAAATGAACCTTTCATCAGCATGGTATGAGATGTGATTGAATTCTGGTGCTATTTTTTCCTGAAAAAATGTTGAAACAGCTATCTGGGAAGAGACTTGAAACATTGTGTCTGAAGACAATTTTCTAGTGCTGTTGATCAGTGCCAACATTTAGTGTATGCTCAGAAGTTACAGAGTTTGTGCGCTCTTTGGTCAGAATTAGTGCACAGATTTCAAATAATATTCATCTTGATGAATAGGTACTATTGATTGTATAAGTGTAACTTTGAAGGCCTATAATATAGAATGTTAGATTTTGAAAAATGGTTATAGAAAACAGGCGTATATAAAGGGAAAATATGCTCTTACTGTGTACTTTTAAGCAGGTAACTTAAAACATACAATATATATTCAAAGTAGCACAAAAGGGAAGTAATTTCTACAACTGTTGTCATGCTACCCACACACTGATTCTGTGCTTCCCTAAGAATGTGTTTTTTAGAATTAATTAGGATTTTTTTGTATATATGTTAGAGTCCATGTAATGGCAGTTACTTTTTTCCTTTTTCCCCTTAAAAAGAAGGAATTTTTTTTAGTACTCTAAACCAAGTCAGATGCATATCAATACAGTAACATCAAGTTCTTCCTGCTCTCAGTATAAATGGATTATTATATCACTTCTTTTGTCTTTCCAGTAGCTCAGTGTGTAAGATTAGCCACATGCCTGTTCTCTCGTGCACAGCAGCCAGGATAAAAAGATGATGGATGTTGCAGTGCAAAGGTGGTTATTTTGAGAGGTGTTAGGAAAAAAGGCCACTATATATTAATTTTTAACACTACTATAATCCCCATCTTATACTGATGTAAAGTACTTTTATAACAGGCTTCTGATAATTGATTTGAACTGCTACAGCTGTAGGCAATTTCTTATTCCATTTGTTAATGGAGATAAAGTTACTGCTGAAGAAGAAAGACATAGTGTCATTAATCTGCCTGAAAAGGGCCTTGCCTTTCCCATTTAGAAAAACCACTGGGTGAGACTGTCAGTCAGGCTTCAGGCTATTTTTTTCCTCAAAAGTTTAAGTATTTTCTTAATTTCTTCTTTGTTTAAACTTCTCCTATTCTTTTGGGAAGTAAATGTGGCTGTTCAGTGAGTGTTTCACAGAGACAGCATTTTGCCTTAATAATATGGTAATTGCACTTAAGACAGTGGTGGTAAGTCATCAAGTCTCACAGCTGCAACAGCTGTGACACAGCCTTTTCTAAGAGGGAAAATTTACTAGCTTGCAGTTATTTAGATGTGGAAAATAAACCTCAGCAGAGGAGTTTATGGATAGAGGAACTGTGTAATGTGTTTCACTTGAAAGAGGTACATGCAACAAAGATGCTTCAGGGGTCTAGGTTAAAAAAAAAAAAAAGGAAACTGGTAGAAGGAATTGTCATAAGTGTTAATGTATGCTAGGAGTGAATGTAGCCTTGATTATGCCCTGAGTTGGTTCAGTGCAGAGGAATTTAAATAGCTATACTGTGATGCTCAGGGTATAATAAAGATATTAAATGGTTACTCTTGGTTGGAAGTTCTTTTCCTTCAAGTAACCTGTTCAGTATTGCTAGTAAAGTGTAACAAGCATACAAACACAAAGCTTCCTTGTGACAGGTTACAGGCATAAACTATACATCTCACAGTTTGGAAGGAGAGCAGCTGAGCTGCATGACCTGATGTACCCTAAACGTAGCTTAGGTATTAACTGAGGTAGATGCTTTAAAGAACCCTTATTCTGATGGGGTGGGTAAGGGTAAGAGATTCTTTTGAGGAACAAGAGGGAGAGTCTGAAATTACAAAAATTCTTTTGGGACTAATATGTCTTCTAATTTTGTGTAGATTTTTGGAAGGAATTTAAATGGTTCACGTTATGTCTTCATTTGAAGTAGGAAAAAATGTATTCTGCCTGGTGTAACTGTCTATTAGGACTGCTATAGAATTATTATTAACACAATGTGACTAGGTTTTTTAGGGTTACTAATAGATTTAGATCATGCTATTAGATAGCCTGTCCAAAGAAGCTGATCCAGTAATGTAATGTCAATTTTCTTTTGCAAATTGCGCTTTGCAATACTTCTGACTTCCATTGCTCATTTACATTATTTGCTGTTGTTAAAGTCAAGTAATATACCTTAGGCTGAAGTTAATTTCTACTTAGTAAAACTAGAGTAGCCAGATATTTTTCATCACAGTATCTCAGGAGGGAATTCTAGAAAAGACAGACAGATGAATGATCTGTAAGTATTTTTACAGTTCAGTTTATCTGGTACTTTTGTCAGTGGTTGAAATTAGAGTAAATTTCATAGGACAACATTATTTTTAGAGTTACACTATGTAGGCTAGCAAGAAATGTATGGAAAGTACATTCAAAATTGTCTGTAGCAATCAGTTATGCATACCAAACAGAAAATTAGAGCTTAGCTCTTTACTCATACAAAAGAAAAAAAAATTTAATTTATAATCAAAGAGGATGGAGAACATTGTAATTTTTGTTCATTATATGTATTTTTTCCAAATAATTCAGTCAGATGAGGGAGAATTTTAAAAGTTGGATGACAGTATCAACAGAAGAGAATAATAAAAGATGAGATGGAGAGTAGTTGGCGCTGGAAATGCATGATGATGGTGGGCTGTTGAAAAGTGAGTCTGAGAAGTGGATAGCAAATGTGAATAGCACCGTTGGGTAATTTTAAGAGGTGGCAGCTGCAAACAAATAGAGCAAGGAATCTCAGGAATAGAGCAAGGAATCTCAGGAATTCACTCTTGCTGCACTGTAAGAGTAGCTATAGATAAATTTATTTAAACAGACACTTACCTAGGAGTTCGTTTTGTAGGCCCTCTCCTACAGGACAAGGAAATTTTAGAAATATCTCATATATAGATCATCCTATTGATTCATGCAAATGCAGGGACTTTGTGGCTTGTATAAGCCAGGCTGAAAAGTATTTACTGTTTTAAAAATCTGAGATTCACCATCTCCCCAAAGAATCTACTCCAGTGTTTATCTGTATGTTATAATTGAAAGTTTTGTGCTGCTGATAAACTTCTCACTAACTTTATTCATTTCCATTGTTAATTCAATATCAGCATGGAAACGGGAGTAGTATTTACATGAGTTGCTAGCATTTTCATATCACCAATTATTTTCTCTTTTCTGGGGTAACTGGCTACAACAACTTACTACTCTGGGATACACTTTGATAACTATTAGGTAACAATTAGATAAGAAGTAATAGAGAGATATTATGAAGAAGATAATCTACTTTAGTAAATAAGGTATGCATATCAATCAAATCCTTTCACAATGCAATCAGTATAAGAGATAAAAATGAAGTGGCTTATTAAAATTTGTCCAAAAAAGTAAGATGTTGAAAAAGTAAGTTGAAACAGTATAGTCATATTTTTCGCTTTAGAATGTTAGCAGTCTCACACAAAATCCTTTTTATTAAAATTAAATCCTTTTTATTTAATTAAAAATGTGGAGCCAGTCATTGCTGTGCTGTCTTTTTTCTAGAATTGATTTGTCATCAGGCAGATTGTTTTGTCAACCTAATGTCATGCTATTTTTAGTTGCCAGTGTTCTTAGCTCATGGTGAGCAATTAAGGAATGTAATGCAAAATAAAATAATAAGACCTTTCTACTTATCTGTGTGGTTCTCAGCAAACGTTTTCAAATTAAGTTATCTTAGGATGAAAATCTTACTGGTGTATTTTTCATGAAAGCATCTTCTCTGTCTTTTATATGCTACTGAAAGAACCTGGAAGTTATGCAGGAGGATTCTAGGCCATTCCCTTATGCCTGTTTTAACACTGAGTTCCTGGGTGTTTAGCTGTTTTTCAGGGACCTTTGACTTCTGTCTGAAAAATTAGAAAAGACACATGCTGCAGACAATAGTGAATATACACACATCCTGAGGAATTATGTTTTTAGAGTGAGAAGTCTTAATGCATATTTGTTCCGTATGTCCCAGTAGTTCAATTTAAAATTATAAGCAAAAGGTTTTTATTTTAATACATAATTTTGTGTTTGGGCTGAGGAAATCAGCTCTGCCCAGTCTGATTTTGCATGAGTGCTAAACATTGGCTTATGTTTTACTAGGGAGTCTGTGAAGAAGCATAATGTGCTACAAATTAATGGAAAACTTGAGAAAGAGATGAAATCTGACAGTTTTATGCTGAACTTTACAAAATTTTATTAGTTTACTTAGGCAAAATAATTACTAGCAATGTTACTCGACTGTCACTTGGTGTGTTGCCAATTGCAAATAGCTCTGTAAATTTGGTTGCATTAGATGGGCATCAGGAAAGCAGACCTTTGTTCTGCAGTTGTACCAACTAAACTTGTCTCCTATTTTGTATGTGAATGTGACAATAGTTAAAATTAGGAGCTTCACTTTCTTTCACACTGAAAATCCATCTCTTAGTTTCTAAACTCAATTAATTTTGCATTAAAAATTGCCAAGTCACAGCATTTAAATATATCTTTAAATTTTAAATAAATGTCAGTCAAAGGGAAAAATAAGAGCAACATAAACTTTAAAGCCACCTTCTTTATTACACCTTGCAGACAAGTAAAAGAATCACAAGAAAAAAAAAAATCTCTGAGAAAAATATTTACTAAAAGACACAGACCAATTTAATACTGATTGATCTGGTTTTGTTGTTTTTTTTACTTCTGATCTCGGAATTTTTTTGAAGGAGGATAAGGAAACTTGTTAATTTTACCCCAAATTAGTCTGAGAGCTTGTCAAGGTTCCCCAGTATGGTAGGGAGATTGCATAAAAAGGCTTAGTTGTAGAAAGCATTTGCAGAACAGATGAGTCATGATGCACTTGTTTAATTAGGTTAGAAATAGAAGGGTAATATTCTAATGCCAGCTTGTGATCTGTCAGACTTTAAAGAATAATAGAAGATGGAAGTAATAGAAATTAGGAAAGGGAAGTAAGGACAGACATTGAAAGTGTTTTTGGGTTTTTTTCTGAAGAGCAGGGTACTTGCAAATTATGAGGTGTAGGTTAAACACAGTGTCAGAAATCTTGGAAGATAGCTTTATTTCACATTATTTGACAGTTTTATTTTGATCAGATTTTATATTTTACTTATTTTAAAATTGACCAAAGAGAATTATGATTATTGAAGTAATTCAAAGACAGCTTAGTGTGTATGAACCTGCGGTCATCTAAGTACTTTCAGGAGTGTAAGAGGTGCACATCAAAGTGAAGAGGAGACACCACTCCACATGTAGACTGCAGAAATGGAGATGGAAACAAAGACAGTAAAACAGTGTAATCCAAAATTAATTCATCACATACTGAAATTGTGGAGTTTTTGTGAGTGGAAAGACAAATATTGTTTAATCCATTAAGCAATAGAGAGTCAGAATGGAGAACTAAAATAAGGGTGCTTGGCAAAGCCCCAAGAAACTCCAGGATTTGACAATGAAACGCTTTTGGAGCAGAAAGTTCACCCTCTCTCTTTGTGTACATGAGAAACAGCTAAGAATTTAGATGTAGGGGGTTGAGTGGTCAAGTAGGATTTAAATGTAAATAATATAAGAAGATGCAAGAAATTATCACATCATCCTCAGCTAGCAGGCCATAACTGTCTTGAAATTAGGTGAGAAAGGGATTGTTCCTCCTTCATTCACTAGCTCCAGGTGCACAAAACCTCAGCAAAATATCTCTAAGAAGTGATATAATGTGCCCACAGAGTTTTATGGACCCAAGTCTTTGGCTTGTGATGGCAGATTACGTGGCACTTTCCCTACAGGCACAGTGGATCTTCACCTTGCCTTTGCCAATGCCTTGTTCCAGTGATCCAGCTGGCTGTCCTTCCTCCCTGGGAGGGAAACCAGCTTAGCTTTGCCTCCATTTCCTGCAGCATTAACTGGAAGTGCTGGCAGCAAAAGTTCCCTAGCGGTGGGCCATGTCATGTCAAGAGAGAGCATGAAGTAATTTAAAAGATGTTTGCAGTCAAAAATTTTATTAGTGCTATGACTCAAAGAAAGGCTTTCTAAACTGAGATGCATTTAACAAGCATCTTGTCTTTTAGAGATGAATACAGATACTGTAAGAATTTATTTTTTTTCTTACTGTGGGACTCATTTGGTTAATAAATGGAAGCCACTTGAAGTAAGAAAAAGTAAGTTATGCTCTCTGTCCCTTGAAGATGTTTGACATCTTTGATTCTAATTTAGTCTGGGTGATTTGTTTTAATTATGGTATTTGTCCTGAGGTACATATTTGGCAGGTGTTATTTTGCTCTATGTTCATGTCTGTTTCAGTAAAGAAGATTTTAACTGCTTATTCCCTTCTGGGCTGTGTGACTAAACCATAAAGGAGCAAACTCTTCTGCATTGAATGAAAATTGCTTTTACTAAATGATATATGTGGCTTTTCTATTGTTTTACTTTAGTACTTCATCACTGAAATAAAGTTAAAAAGCCTAATCATAACCAACTTAATTTTCTTCTTTGCTGTACTGTTCAAAATATGAATTAAAGGAGTATAAACAGATACTGATATATCAAATTTGTGCCAATTTTTTTTTTTATTCTAGACTTCATAAAATTTGGTTTGTTCTAGAAGTAAATGTAAGGGAATTCAATATTAAAGAGGAGCTCCTAGTAAAACAAAATAATTTGAATAAAAAGAACACTTAAAATAGTTTTATAAACAAAGAAAATTTGCATGCCCAAATTGATACATAATAATTGCATTGAAATACAAGTTGAAAGCGCAGTGAGTGGAATGTCTTCAAATGATGCAATACTAATGAAATTCTAAATATTGAGTGGTTTCTCTTATTTATTTAATTTGTGTTATTTATGTTTTAGTAGCATCAGCTGGTATTTCTGTACATAGCTATAATTTCATTTTAAAATCTACTCTCATCAATAGACATTCCTTCTGCTGGAAAGTGCACATTTTACTGTTTTTTTCATATAATGTCCTGTCATGAGATCTAAAAGTTGTCATGAATACAGGAAATAACTTCCTGACTTTCCATATGATCAGTCATTTAAGTTTTATATTTTATTTTATTGGTATTGAAAATTAAAATATATTTTTATCTTGTTTCTGTAATGGATTTAGTTTTTCCTCCACCATTCAGAAAGCAGATTTGCAAAAACTAAAATTGTAAATTAGGAAAACTCTCTGAATTGCTAAATTTTTCAATAGCTTCTTAAAGTTCAAAAGTTGTAGCAGCTGTAGTAAGATATTAACATCAGTATTTTCTTGAAGTAGCAGTAGAAGTAAGTTTCTTCTGTGGTGGTTTATGGAAGTTTTACATACATATTTTCAAAACACTTGACAAAATGCAACTAGATTAATATGTCTTAAATATTTTCCCTTTTTTATAAAAAATTATACATAGGTAAGAATTGGCATCCATTGTAGTCTTAGAATGCCTTGTCATTTAAAAGGAAGGAAAAAAAGGCAAAAACCCATTAGGGAGCACTCTGACACAATATGCTGAAAATACAAGAGTCCGCTTTCTTGCCTAGGAAGATGAGAACTATGAATTGTATATTGTATAGTTATCTCAGGTGCTCAGTTGGGTGTTCAAAAGCTTTCCCATTATTGTGGGGAACATTTTATGTAAAATCATCCAGATAGCTGTCTCTGTGATTGCAAAGATGGTCTAAAGTCTGAGTGAATGTAGAACTCCTTCTCCTTACTTCTGTGTGGTCATAATGGCAGTGGCTGCACTGTGACAGGGATTGTTGGTTCATACTAAGGCTTTGATCTGAAGTTTGCAATGGGCTTTACAGCTCCTATCAAGTGGTGAAATGATACACGAAAAACCACTCAAGTTATTTTCAACTCTGTTGCAATTTCAAAAATCCTGGAAATATATGAAGGCTTCTGTGGCAACTTTGATATTAATATGGTCACAGAAACAATTAATTTCACAAAACATTTAAAAGCAATTTTTGATCTCTCCCACTCATTTTATGACTATTCAAGGAATAATTCCAGTAGAGACATTTTGATGCATTAGAAACATTTTAAGCCAACCAGAAATAAGCAAGAATAATAAATACATGATGTAAACTGTTGACCAAAATAGTTATTTAAACAGCAGTAAATTCTTCTGAATCGAAGTGACAAATGGTACATTTTGGGGTAAAAGTGTCATGCAGAGTGTTGGCTTCAGTGTTGATTGCAAAAGAGCTTTAAGGATGCTGGGAACACCTTGTCAAAATTTTGCCCCATATATGTAAAATTAAATGGAATTATTTTTTTACCACTCTTGTAGTCACTCTTGCTCAATGAAATAGTCTATGCCTATTATAACTGTACAACTGGGCTTTATAACTACTAGTTTTGTTGTAAAAATTGCATAATCAAAATCGTACTTTCAAAGTACTTATAAATATTAGAAAATCATAGAATCATTTATTATAGAAATGACCTTTAAATTCTCCACTAAAGCATGTCTTGAAGTGCCTCAACTATACATCACCTCCAGGGATGGTGACTCAACTACTTCCATCGGCAGCCTCTTCCAATGCGTGAAAATGTTTCAGTGAAAAATTGTTTCCTAATATGCAATCTAACCTTCTCCTGGCACAACTTAGGCCATTTCCTATCACTTACATTTGGGAGAAATCGGCCCCCACCTTGCTAGAACCCCTAGGGAGTGGTAGTGAGTGATAAGGTCCTTCCTGAGCCTGCTTTTCTCCAGGCTGAACAACCCCAGCACCCTCAGCCCCCTGCGCTCCACACCCTTCCCCAGCTGCTGCCCTTCTCTGGACGTGCCTCAGCCCCTCGCTGCCTTGCAGTGTGAGGCCCAGAGCTGGACACAGCACTCGAGGTGTGGCCTCACCAGTGCCGAGTGCATGGGGATGGTCCCTCCCTGTCCTGCTGGTCACACTGTTGCTGTTACAAGCCCAGATGCTTTTGGCCTCCTTGGCCGCTTTGGCCCGTGCTAGCTCATGGTGAGCTGGCTGCTGATGAGCCCCCTCACATCCTTTTCCTGCTCTTATCCAAGCCTGTAGCTCTGCATGGGGTTGTTGTGACCTAAGTGCAGGCCTTGTGGAACCTCAGAAAATGGGCCTCAGCCCATGGATCCAGCCTGTTCAGATCCCTCTGCAGAGACTTCCTACCCTCTAGCAGATCAACACTCCCGCTTAACTTGGTGTCATCTGTGAACTTACTAACGCACTCAATTTACTTGACCAGATCTTAGGTCAAGATATTAAACAGCACTGGCTCCAAAGCTGAGACCTGAGACCACCATTAGTGGTCAGACACGAGGCAGATTTGACTCCTTTCACTACACTCCTTGGGTTCAGCCATCCAGCCTGTCTTCTACTGAGCTAGTCCATGCTATGAGCAGCCAGTTTCTCCAGTAGAATGCTGTGGGAAGTGGTGTAAAAAGCTAAAGTCTAGATAGACCACCTCCACAGCCTGTCCCTCATCTACCCGGCAAGTCACCTTGTCATAGAAAGAGGGCAGATTATTCAAGCAGCGCTGCCTTTCATGAATCCAAATGGGCTGGACCTGATCCTGTGGTGTCCTACATGTGCTCTGTGCTGCTACCTGAGATGTTCTGCCCCATGACCTTCCCCAGCACCAAGGTCAGGCTGACAGGCTTGAATGCAGATTGCATGAATCCTCTTTCTGATCCTTCTTGTAGATGGGTGTCCTATTTCCTAACTTCCAGTGAGGTGGGACCTGTCCATTTAACCAGTTCTGATAAATGATGGAAAGTGGCTTGGTGAGCACTTCTGCCAGTTCCTTCAGTATCTTTGGGTGGATTCCATGCAGCCCTCTCAGTTTGTGTCTAAATGGTGTAGTATTTTACTGACCATTTCCCCTTGGATTATGGGGGCTTCATTCTGTCTTCCAGCTCAGGGCGCTGGGTACCCAGAGAAAAGCTGGTCCTGCTATTAAAGACTGAGGCAAAGCAGGTATTAAGTACCCCAGAGTTCTCATTCTTTGTCACTATGTTTCCCCCCATCCAATAAAAGATGGAGATTCTACTTAGCTCTCCTTCTGTTGCTAATATATTTCTAGAAATATTTTCATTGTCTTTTATGCCAGATGTGTTTCTAGCTGCACTTTGACCTGTCTAATTTTCTCCCTGCATAACCTCAAATGTCCTTGAAGCCTTCCTGAGTTGCCTGGCCCTTCTTCCAATTCTTATTCCTGAATTCCAGCCAAAGCTCTCTATTCAGCAAGGCTGATGGTCTTCCCTGCCAGCTTGTCTTTTGACATGGGGATGGCCTGCTTCAGTGTGTTTAAAATTTCCTTCTTGAAGCATGTCCAGCCTCCCTTGCCCTTCAGGGCTGCATCCCAAGGGCCTTTCTCAACCAGCATCATAAACAGGCCAAAGCCTGCCCTCTGGGAGTCCAGTGTAGCAGTTTTTCTGCTGCCCCCCCTTGTTATTTCTGTAGGAATCAAAATCTGTTATTTGTGATTGCTGTGCCCAAGACAACCTCCAGTTGTCACATCACCCACCAGTCCTCTGTTCAGATAAACAGCTCTGGTGGAATGCCCTCCCCAGCTGGCTCATTTACCTCATGTGCACGTCAGTTGTTGGAATATTGATCCTACCACTTTTTTAGGGTGAGGCACCCATTGCATTTAGAGTTCCATCATTACTGTAATTTTTATCCAGTTAAATCTTTCCTGCCATTGTTAGTATGCCATTTAATTGATTTGTCATAGCTTCTTTTGTCTTTTTGTGGTATAAATGTATGAAACCATGCTTACATGGAAGGGGAATAAAAACATTTCTAACAGTCTGTTGCCGTCTTCAAAACTGAAACCTTTGCTGCCCTAATGGGTGAAATTCCATTGGACATGCCATGTGATTTTAAAATGAGAGTTTTATTAGTATTATTACTGGTTCTGGAGACCCCAGTACACTGCTAAGAAGCATAGCATTTCTGGTTTTGGGAAACTTGGTGTAAAGATGAGTTTCAAATTGGTTTCCTTTCTGCAGCAGGCAGAATTGTGCAATGATAAACATTAGTGGCCATATTTTTCTGTCAGATCAAATGTGAGCTACTGATGAAAACAAACAAAAAAAATCCAAACTGAAAATTTAATTTAGAATGTTTAAAATCTTTTATAATCCATCTTTGAAAAAATTAATAATTTCTTCAGTGTCATGCCCTACTGACAAAATCTTCATTTGAAATAAAAAAGAAAGGATGCTATGTTTGTCTTTGAAATGGATAACTTAAACATTGAAAGAGAAGGATAATCTTTGAAATTAAGGAAGTTTAAAGGATATGACTAGCAGAAGCAGCAGTTTTGGTATTAGGTGAACAAAAGTCACAAATCGGAATTGTCATCCATTGGGTTTTAAGTGTTTTGCAAAAAAAAAAAAAAAAAAAGGATATATTATGCATTAGGTAATTTGTCAGATCTTGTAGGCTTTTGTAAAGGACAGTGACACAAAAGTACAGCTGTGAGCTGCTACCTTAGCTGACCTTAACTAAAAATTGCTCTCTATCCTGGCTACAAACCTCTGCAATTCCATTAGCTTCACTGAATCTCTCCAGCTTTTGCAGGAACATAACCTGGAATTCTGGAATTAAGGGTTGGTGCAGGACTGTTGATTCTGTTCCTCTGTACTTGCTTTTTGGTAGGGTTCATTGTGACTCAGTGTGTGGCCTGCCTTATTTTGACAAAATCCTTTGTTCTCATTAATGCCATACAGAAAATGATCCAGTTGGGTTGTCAGATTACATTCACTGTTTTTGTAGCTAAAATTGTGTTTCTAAAGTACGAGGTATTGTCTGCTGTCCTATATGTTAATGTTAACATTTGGTTTCTCTTCCTTTCTGCTCTTGTAAATCAATTTTATTTTAACTATAACAGAAGTGTCTCATAACTTCAGTGTCTTTTCAAATAGCCTTTGAAAAACAATTTTAAAAATTTCCTATAGCACTGACGCTTCTTAAAATATAAAGCTATTGTACATCAAGGAGAATTTTGCTGTATACATTCATGCATCTAGAGACAGGAGAGAGCATGCTGTAATTAACTTGTTTGACCTGAAATGTATACAAGGAATGGAAAATTTGGCTGCATGTGTAATGACCTGGTAGTCCAGGTAATTTCCTTTATGCCTTAAGTTAGGTAACTGACATTCATGATGCATAGAATCTTGCTTGTTGAGCAGTCTAGCATTATATTTGCAGAACTACTGCTATACTAACTGGTATTACATTCACGTTCAGTGATTTATTTGATCTAGAAAGCCAACAAATTTCTGCTTTTCTAAAAGGATGTTTTGTAGGGCTCCAAATAATCAAATGATCTATGTTCTTGTTTCCCTCTATTACAGCTGTGATGAACACATGATCATTTGCAATATATGTGTGTATATATATGTATATATGGTGGGACATTATATATATATATAGTATATACATCCACATATATTGAGACATGATTTTCACTTTGGTCTATGACTACAACATTGGACTGTGGCTTCAACAATGTGTTTTAGAAACCTCACAAATAAATCACTGATGGTCCTTATGGAAGTTACCACCTTCCTTAGATAAAAGTGTATTTATAAAGTACCAGTTTGTATAGAGTAAGCTTTGGATCTGTCCCACTTTCAAATAGAGCATAAAATAATAAGCTAAAATTTGCAATGGCTGCCTGACACACATAAGGGTATTTTAATTAACATGCATGCAGAAATTAACCCTTAGAGTACTGCTTCAAATTCTTCAATTTATTTTGTTATTTAATTTTACCAGTGGGCTATGCTGCTTTTCTACTCAGTTCATAGTACTGTACATAAAGTACATAAATAGCCATACAAAAAAAAAGTGAGAAAAAAAATAAATCCAATCAACTCCTTATAAACAAGGGATTTACAAGTACTCCAGGTTGCTAATGGGTAATGTATTCCTAAGCAACTATTTTTTGTTAAAGGTTTTTTATTATGAGATAAATTAAAAGCATGTAATGTTTCACTGTACCTGTGTGCTTGTTAGGTTTCTTCCTAAAGTATCATAGGTGTGTCTCCTTTAGAAAGAAGTCAGTTCTTTAAGGGTTAATGTGGGGTTAAGCAATCCTGAGGTATTCTCCTGCTTGTCCTCTCCTAAAGGTATCTGCATGTTAAGTCTCAAATAATACCTGAACAGGTGAATATAAACAATGTATGAATGACTAACTGAATGAATGAAATAATTCCTTTGAAATGCCTGCTTGTATCTTGTAAACAACTGGAAAACAGAAACATGATTTCTGAATCACGGTCTTTAATGAAATGCATACAATTCTCAACAGAGTAGAAACTCATATACTGACAATTTATTCTGATTTCTTTGTCTTTCAAATAGCCCAATAGAATCCTGCCAGAATTTCTACAAAGATTTCACGTTACAGATCGACATGGCTTTCAATGTGTTCTTCCTACTCTACTTCGGCTTGCGTGTAAGTAGTGTGTCTTTGGTAGCAAGAGGCAGGGAGGGAACACAGCTGAAGTATGGTGACTGAAGTAGAGATGGCATTTTCTTTAAAAGAAACACAATATCTTCTTTAACGCGAAAAATGTGAGCATTGTTTTGAAATGTGTAAGGCAAAGTTTTAAGACTTAGATAAAACTGTTCTTTTAAATATGTTTGTGATACACTGGGGTTTTTCCCTTTATTTGTATATTTATATAAAGCAAATGTTTTCATTAATATTTAATTATTACTCAAATGTGAATAGTAGTTTGACCTTATTTAAGCACATAGGCAAGTTTAAATTATGATGCCCTTGGCTTCTAAGCTTGCCAGGTTCCCTGGGCTGATTTTGTATTCAGGAGACAGAAATGACCACATCTGTGGTTCAATTCAAAAGACTGAAGGGCTGCTGCAGTCCTGAACTATGCCTAGGAGTCATCCTACTGATCTCCTCTGCACAGATAATAATAGGACTCCTTGTAAACCACTCTGTATTTAGAAATTTGTGAGTAGCAAATATATTATTAGACTACTACCAACATACTTGGTGTGCTAGAACAAAGGTGATGCACTTCAAAATACTTTATAATTTTCTAATATTACTGATATATTGTCAATAAATATGGAAAAAATATTTTTAGCACAGATAGTACAACTGATCATGTAATGATCTCTTTTATTAGACCTTTAATTTTAATCTCAGTGTGATTATCAACAAATTCACAATACAGACCTCCTTACAGTGAGACATGTTTTGTCTGAACTGACCTAAAACATCAGTTAGTACACTAACTTTTGAGTTTAATATTTTAGAGCAGATATCTGTAATCAGAATGAGAATAATCTGATTCTTTCATCTCTTCCCCCTTTTTTTTTTTTTTCTTTCCAGTTTATAGCAGCCAATGACAAGCTATGGTTTTGGCTAGAAGTTAACTCAGTGGTAGATTTCTTCACGGTCCCTCCAGTGTTTGTGTCAGTATATTTAAACAGAAGTTGGCTTGGTAAGTACAATTGTTTTACCTTTAAAATCCTTGTTATAAAATTACTTCAACTTTGCACATTTGGGTGGAAAATTCCTTCACCTTGTGTCATTGTGGAAATAGAAAAATAGAAACAACCAAAGTTGTTTTCAAAGTGAATTTTAAGCAGAAAGGTGGATTTTGTCCGAAAAAGCACTTACTCTATCTGGGTTTTTTCAACTCATTAATATTATCTCCTAGTGGTGGAGAACTTCATTTGGAAGTACTGTGTAACAGGAGGCTGCCTTTATCAAACCATGAATTTGATTTCTCTCAGCTTGCAACCTGAACAGGTGATCTAGATCATTCATTCACTGAACTGGATTGTCATGAATCATTGTCAACAATGAAATCAATGTATTCTCATTGCATTTTTGAGCCATTGTTGCTAAATTTTAAATCCACCGAAGCGACTGATTCGGGAGATACATTTAGAAACTTAATTTTTTTGTTGCACTGCTAGGAACGCATTAGAAAAGGTATTCCACTTGTAAAAGGAAATAGAGAGGACACTCAAAAAACATCCATAATGTTACAAATGGAGTTTCTTGTACAAGTGTTATATGCTCTCTCATTAAGAAAAATGAAGGTTGAATCTTGTGATTTTTTTTTTTTTATTCAGAGAGAACTCCCTAAAAATGGCATACTTTGTGATTGGCGTGTCTTTAGACAACATATGAAACCTCACAGTTTGGCAATTCATTCCTCCAGAAACACAGGCACTCATTGTCCCTGAAAACTGAAAGAATAGTTATCTTAAATGTTTCATATGGAAAAGAAAATAAACCAAAGTCTTTAATAGTCTTATAATATTTTCATCTTAATATAGAAGTGCAAAGATACAAAAATTATTGGTGATTTGTTTTATGGAAAGAGATCAGTAAATTTATAACCACAGTAAAGATCATATAACCATATCAATGGTTATTTGTATGCCAGGGAAGAAAGCAGTAAAACAGCCAGAAAAGATCACTACACATCCTCATATGATTACTCTCTTTATCACATATCACTTCTGTCATGTATGGAAAATTAAATAAGGCGTTTTGAAAGAGAAAATGTCATACAGTTCCATATTATGATAGGAAATAAAATTTTAAAAGAAGGTATGTAAGTAAAAAACGTGCTTATCCTTGAAAGAAAATTGCTGATTTCTCCAGCTATAACTTAATTTCAGATTCCCTGCATTATGTGAATTAAAGTGATGCATTTTCACTCTTGTATGTGATGTATCAGAGTTTCCCAAAAACTTTGAGATTGAAATCCTCGGAGATGAAAGCTATCTGAGAGAATAAATAAAATCACAGAATCCATTGAAAAGGAATATAAAATGAGAAAGTAGCAAGACCACAAACTCTGGGAAATGAGGCAGAGATAATTATTTGGAATGAATACCCCTCATGAAAGTGACTGCGTAATTGACTGACTCATGGTGACACAGCAATCCAACTAACAGTACTGACAGGGATAATGAGAGCGTTTGCACATTTAGCAGTTTCTACTGCATAGATTTTATAAGTTTTATGTCAGTTTTCAGGAAGAGTTAAGCACTTGCAGGGTTGAGAAGATTTCCATATCTCTTAATTACACCAACATCACTTTATTTTGACTTCTTGTTTGTAGCCCTACTTTGCCTGTTTCCTCATGGAATCCTCCTGAGATGTTTCTCACCTGCTGAGGCAAAAAACTAATGTGTTTTTTAATGTAGTCATCTTAGGAGTAACATATTTACAATGTTTTAGCTTTGCACCTGCTTCCAGAGGGGTTTTTATTTTTGGTAAATCATCCTTTGTGAAATCATTTACTAATTCAAGGATGTGAATTGTTTGGATTCCTAACATAGCTTTAATTTAGACCAGCAAGGTATTTTGAGAAGCTGTGATTAAAGTATTTTTAAGTAAATATCTTAAAGTATTAATGAGGGCTGTGTATTCCTTTACACCTTTGAAAGAGATGGCCAAATTTACTGTCTGTAGAGCTCAAATACTTTGATCATACTAGTAGGTAATACAATGGTAGGACTGAATGTGTGAGTAGGAGGAAAGGGAGGGTGTTTAGACCATATTATTTAGTTTCAGGTTAGATGCCTACTTTGCCTTTTTCTTTTATGTAAGTATTGTAATTGAGAGAGATATCCTTCTGCTGAGGGGAATTCAGAATATACAAGTTGTGGGTTTTACACAAGTTGTCTCCATGTGCATATAGGATTGGCAAGGAGGTTTTCCTTTTAGTGAGGCAAGTAGAGAGTGCTTAAGATTAGGCAAAGTGAAAATGATTCAACATTGGCATATTTTAAGAATTTCTTAATGATTTAGCAGGTTTCCTTTGTACGCTTTGGCTTTCAAGATCATTTAGGAGCTGAAATAAAATGAACCATCTGGAGTGTATTGTGCATCAGGGTCTTTCCAGTTTATTTCATTATTGATTCATGTCAGTCAGCTGTAATAAGTTCATTGAAGTAGTTGGCAGAATCAAATTCCCAATGTGGCTCTCTGAATGCCCAATTCGTCAAGAGCTGTCCTGGTTTAGTTAGCTGACTAGTATCAGTATAGACCCACAGTTTGAGCAGTATTTTAAAGAAACCAAACTATCCTAAATAAATATTAAACTTTGCCTTTGTAAGCACTTACAGAAAGATGTGAAACATAGCAGAGGATGTGCTCTGAACGTATCATCTGTTCATGTACTGTAGTGGAAAGCCAATGGATGTTTTCTTTCTTTTGCTAGTTCAGAAATGACATCATTCACCTATTATGCAGCTCTTAGTATGTGAAGCCTTCTCCTTTCCCTGCTACTCTTCTGTATTCAGCTGTTCATAACATACATTCTTCCACCTAGAAATGATGTATATGAATTAAATTTTCAATCACTATCCATAAAGGATGTTGTTTCAAATCTAGTCTTCTACTTAGAGTCCAGTTTGCAGACAACATTTGATATTGAAAGACAGCAGATGATGCTTTTTCAAAAGGTTTCTAGAAATTTCATTATGATAAATGTCTGAAGTAAAGCTGATGGCAAAACAGCACTTCAAACCTGCGAAATACCAAATTTTTAGATTTGGTAAATCCTTCAGAAAGGGTTTCTGTGGTATCATTTTTGCTTTTACAGGACAGCATAAGAAAAGGAAGCACATGAAAAGGATGCATTTGGCATATAGGAAAAGCTACATATTATTGAAGGATTGGGGGAAGTGCAGATAGGAAAAAAAATCAGTAAATCTGTAATAATTCAGTGATATACAGTGCTTTGTCATGCTTTATAAAAAATTCTTATGTTCAGATTTGAAACCTGTACAGATATGAACATCATTGTGGTTTTGGATACTCATTTTCATCTAGATCCCCATGACATAATTCCAACACTGTTTTGCAGACAGTAGCATTTGTATAGATAGTTGCTCATAAACTATAGCTCTGCATTATAAAATCATATATATTGCTTGCACAGCTCTGTACAAGAAACTTCCTGACAATGGTAGGACAGTTCTCCAGGTGCAGGATTCTACAGAGTGGAGGGAATGATCTACAGGTGATTTTGACAGTGAATTTCAACCAAATTATTTCAGTGCATTCCTGAGTTCATGGATTTTGTTTATAGTCTAAGTGAAGGTAGGCTGAAAGGCTTGTTGGAGAGAAAAGAATTTGCAATGGGAGAAATAATAGCATGGCTTTTTTTTTTTTTTTTTTTTTTTTTTTTTTTTTTTTTTTTTTTTTAAACTACAAAGTTGTCATAATCTGAGTATGCTAGCTAAGGTTCAGATTCAGAACTTTTTTCCTTTGGATAGCTTGCAATCTGAAAAATTGTAGAGTCCTGCAACAAGTGAATGTCTTTCAGTTTTATTTAGTAAAGACTTAACAACACTTTACACACCACTTAAAACTGTTATTCTGTCTTCTGTGATAGCAAAGCCAATTCAGATAACTGAAGTGCCTTTTATCATGTACTTGTATGCTTATGAAAAAGAAAATATTGGTTTTATAAGCTGACTATATTGGGCTAAATGGCCTTGACAGGGTATTGTTAGAGGGGCATTTAACACAATCTTGGCTTCACATTTTCAAGAGTATGTGAATGACAAACCATCAATCTTAGATTGTGATATTAATACAACATCGTATATGAATTTGATACTGTCTCATTATTGAATCACAAAAATTAAAGATGAAAAAAAGTCTTTTAAACAATCTCACTTCCTTATCCTGACTGTAATGCTTCATCTGTTCTACTGACAGAACATCACGTGGTAGAAACAGTGTGATTCCTAGTAAATTCTATTGGCAGGAAGGTTTTTTTCTTCATCCTTATTTCCTGGCATTCTTTTTAGTCTAGGTTGCTGCTGACTTTTTTTTTCAGAAAATAATTTGAGATATATAGTGGGTGAAAGTAGACAGGAAACAGATGCAATTATAGACACATGAAAAGTATAGAGAACAAATCTCCTCAGGTGGTGATTAGTGCAATTAGGGAAGGGGATCCTTTTTTCCAGTGGTTGCTCAAATTCTGTCCAGGTCCTGTTACAGACATTTTAATTAATTTTGGATGAGACTTGGGGTTTCAGTATCAATTCCTGGTCTGTGAAGAGTGTTCCCAACAACTGTGGTGAAAATTCAACTGTCTGGGTGAATTGGAGAATGAAATTGGTTTCCTACCATGGAGAGAGATAGATGACTTTGAAGAAAAAGCACGTGTCTTACTAAGATACTTAAAGTGATGGTGTGAAGCCTTCTGCCCATCCAGCAAGTGTTCTTCAGAATGACGCTTTAGTTAAAATCTGTACATGAAAACATTTGTTTTAATGCTGTTTTGACTTTCTTGCCATAATCTCTACAAAACAACTCAACCTGGAACCATAATTGAATCTGTAGAACACTTTATTCCTTTTGGAAAACTTAATTTAATAGAATTTAGTTACACTGATGCAAATAAGTCCTTGATAACTTGGTTGTAGGGGTACCATGTGGACTTTGCAGTCACTTATTGAATTTCAGTGCATCTACAGGTGACAAAGCTCCCTTGCTTAGCACCTTAAATTTGCAGTCATCTGCAATGACTTTATTGTAAGTGTTGTGCATTTCTGCCATCTATTGGTGGAATCTTTGAATACACATCCAAATTATACAATAATTCTTACAAAACTAGTCCTTTATACAGCTTTGATGTATTTTTTTAGTCATTTTACTTACCTTATACATTATTTTATTTATAATGAAAGCCAAATTCTCTAAAACTTTCTAGAAGAATTTTATTTTATCTGTATGTACATGTGTACTGCTTTTATGTATGGTAACATTTCTTTCTACACTTCAAATTCCTTCAAACAGGTATCCATTAATTTCAGGAAAAGACTTTTGAATGCTCAATGTGCTTAGTGATTTGTCATTAATCTGGCATTGAATGGACTGCATCACATTTTCATTGTACTGAAGACAATATTTTTGCTTTTTTCTAGGCACCTTAATCAGTTCAGGTTTCACAGAGCATGCATATTTTGATAGGGCGCCAGTTAAAGTAATACTTACATCCCAACAGGCATTTGAGTTGACACAATATTAAGATCAGAAGGTAACCTTTTAACAAGTATATATTTACAGAAATCTGTGGCAGAATTTTATGAGTGTTGTGGCATTAATTTGTGACTATATGCTTCTCCTTTCTCCTCCACTGATAAGAAGTCAAACAAGTAGCCAAAAGACCCTGGAGCAGAGCAGAAACACAGAGACAGCACTAGTTTCAAGTGCCATTAGTGTCTGTCATCTGACATGCATAGAAACTGTGTTATTGCTTCCCTACCTCTGTGACCCAAAGCAAATGGGATAATTTAAATCAACTGTTGCCAGTCTGTCTCAGTGAGGGTACTTAACATTGCACAGAAAAATGACCCTAAAAACATTCTGATTTCTGTTCTGCTCTGATGGGGAGGAGCAATAGGTAGGGGGGAATCTTGATTTTTTTCCATGTGTGAATGAGTGGCAGGCTTAGCCCAAAAGTAGTCCTTGTTTTTGAATTTTGAGAAGCTGTTGAAAGTTAATATCATAGCTGCTTCAGAAAGTGCTTCCTACTGTATTTGTCAAGTTGGATGGACTAGTTTGACCTCTTTTATCTATAACCTGACTGAGCAAGAATGTATGTGGAAGAAAATAGTGGAAGAAAATAAATAACCCAGTCCTAAATTTATAGTTAAATACAAGAAAATATTACCTATAAACAAATAGATGTAGTTTGTTGCCATCCTGCTTTACACAATTCCAAGCCCTGCTTGTCTCTCACTCTCTTCATTATCAAGCATTTCATGCTCTGGTATCATTGCTTAACATTATTAGGCAGCATATCAATAGAAACATTAAATAACTGAAGGTCAAGAACACATTCCAGACAAGACTCCAGGAAAGACATGCCAGATACACTATAAGACTCCCTGGGGTTTAGTCCATTTAATGAGGGCCATGGCAATGCTGAGTAAATGACACCAGTATTTATAGCTCTGTCACTCAAACATGTCATTTAATGGAAAAGCAAATGGCATATGATGCTTTTCTAAATGTATACTTAAATATAATTATTTACCTTTACTACTTAATTGTACTTTGTAGTAGAATTCTGTGTTTTGTCTGAGATTAATTAATAGGCTCATGGTTATTTCTTTTAAGCTTATGGAAATAATGTGAACTTTCTTCTGGAACTTCTATAAACTGTGTGTGCCAGACTTACCTAAAACCAACACTAAGTAGCCCACAGAGTTTTAAAGTTACTATTGGATGCAAGTTACCCAGACATGATGACTTAGAAATGTCTGGTTTAACAGATGTGTTTATTTGCAGTCTCCTTAGTCACATTAGGAAGGCAAGTATGGAATCATTGCATGATTGGCTTTTTCTGAGTTATGAAGTAAAATATGTATGGCAGACTTCTGCTTTTTCTCCATCATTACTGAAATGTCCACCATATTTCTAGTCATGCAACACTGCAATTAAAATGTCTTTGCAGTGCAGTAAATCTGTTAACATTTTTCATAAAATATTATTATTTTTGAAATCTGCTGGTTTTAAACAACAACAAAAAAAACTATTTTGGACTAGCTTTTTTTTTTTTTTTTCTTAAACAGTAAACATAATTAGTATTTTCATTTAAGTGACCTAAATTTGAATTCCTAGTAAGATCTCCTTGTCTTACAACCAACCCACCCTTCAGTGAAACACTATTAGTATTCTTTCAGGGTTATAATATTTAGAACTTCTTAAGGTGTATTAATGTTCTTCAGCATACGTTTTTCAGATCCATGCTGTAAGCCAAACTGTTTTTATGTATATTTGATACAAAGGAACATAAGCAGGTAGACTTTACATTAGCTGATGTAGCCAAATTATCTGTTGTTTCCATTGGTCATGTTTTTTCTGGACATCAGTTCATAAATGTTGAAGATCAAAGTCTGCCGTATTTAGTGATTGAGAAACACAGAATGCTATTTTGATGTAGATTGACTGCTAAATTCTACATACTTTATAATAAAGGTTTTTATTTTTGCTCATATTTAATTCAGTAGTACTCCCCTCTAGGATAATAACAGGATAGTAATAGCAAGTATAAAGGATTTATGCTGAAAAATAAATCACTGTTGTTTCCTTTAATAGCCAAACATTTTGTGTTTTTTTTAAAGATATTACATAATTTTATTCTCTCCATATCTTTTTCTGTCCAGTGTAAAGTATATTCACAAGAATTGGGTGTTATGTGGAAAAACAGACTATTTTCCTTTTATCCTTCTTTGTATTATCAGTTTAATTACTTTACAAGTGCCCTTGGATTTCTAATGGTTTCAGTGGTCTTTTTGACTCTGTAATTAAGTTCTTCTGCTTAAATGAGGGCTTCCTGGACTGTTAAGTTTTGTCTTTAAAAGAATGTGGAATAAACTGTAAAAGGAGAGAACCCATTCCCTCAAACTACTGAGGGAACCCACAATTATTTTTTCTGTCTTCTGGCATTTGTGTTTACTTGAATGAGGGGCAGTTAAAAATGCTTCTTTTAGTGTCACATTATCATCATTCAGATGATTTCCACATTTTTTGAGCTATCTACAGCATGTGACTTGCACACTTTCCTTAATGGTTATACGAGAGATCTTAATGTTAATATGAGAGATTGGATTGATTTTTTTTTTTTAAATTTGACTCCTTCTGTCAGCTGAAAGACCAGTTGAAAATAAAATTTCATTCCTTGTCTCCCAGATGATATGTTAATATGTATAGTTCCTTGAAGGCACTCAGTCTAGTCTTTATACATTATCCAGTATTTATTCCCCTGGTAGCTTCTTTCACTGATTTTTTTTTTTTTACTGTGTTTTTAAATATTTTGAATATGAGTAAATTTTTTGCTGAGTGGGATCCTCTCAACTTTGAATTTTGAATGGTTCTAGTTTACAAGCAACTTTATAAGTAATATAATTGATATCTGCATAAATCCAAAAGTACAAGCTCTTATACCTAGAACATGACAGTTTGCATTTTGGCATTTTTAACATGAGTTCTATGATTTCTGATAACTGGTTTTGATCTTTAGCTCACTTTGTATTTCTGTAACACTGCTCAAAGGAACTATTTTATCTTCTAAGCCCTGGACCAAGTGTACAGCAATGTCCATGTAGTTCTCATTAAGTCAGCACCAGTTGTCTTGTGTGCTCTGTGGTGCGTGAGTCTGGGTTTATGTGGAATTAAGAAAAGATGCATTATTCAGTTTAAGTAATTAAAAACCCCAAACTGCACATCTGTGTTCCTCCTGACTTTTTTGCAAGACTGAATTAAGCAAAAGCAAATCCTCTTGAGACTGGAATTGATATAAACTGATGCAAAGATAGTTGGGCTTTCACCAGAAAGATTAGAAGTTAAGAATTCTATACAAGACTTGAGAAAGTTCTTTTGTGCCTATTTTTTCTGAATATCAAAAGGCTCTGATGGAACTATGTACTCACCTGAGACTGGAGGTTTATTTAAACTGGATCATTCATATCCTTCCAGTAATCTTTTGGCAGTTCTTTTCTCTCCACTTTATATATATGAAACTAAGAAAACTCAAGAGAGAATTTGATGAAGATTTTTCACTCTTGTTATAATTCCACATTCAAAAGAGGAAACTTCATTAATATGGTTATTTACATGCACTGCTTGACCATCACCTGAGAGGTCCAAGCTCCATTGGGATTAGGTAAAATGACTTCTTGTGCTTCAGTGCTCCAGGTTTCAGTATGAGAAAAGCCAGGTCAGACCCTGCTGCTGGAAACACCAAGGTTGTGGGTTCAGTCCCTGGATGGGCCTCATATCCGAGAGTTGCACTTGATACTTTTGGGTCCCTTCCATCTCAGAATATTCTGTGAGTCTCTTAAGTTTTGACCTTCCTGTTCAAGTGACATTTCAGAATTAATGGTTGGATGGCTGAAAATCTGTTCCTTTATCCACTATTCTGTCTTTACAGTTGCAGTATTTTGCTATAGAAAGCCAGACCGCAAATAGAAAAGGAAAATTTGGGAAGTATTCTTACAGCTGAAATATTTAAGGTTTTTTCCAAAGTTTTGAAATGCAGGATATTTATACCATCTGACAATTTCATACAATATTGACTTAAGGCAAGGGAACAGTATCCTTCATAGTTTGTCACATTTTGCCACTTTTTTCACGTCCATTTTTTAATAGTTATTCTCTAATACTTCTGTATTTACATTCCTACATTATACAGGGCTTGCATTTGAATCACTGGTGACCCACAGACATTTAGCCTTCATTAACCTTGTTATCACCTTCAGCAGTGTTTAGTATCATACTATCTCAAATTCTAAATGAAAATAGAAACACAACAGAGCAATCCATAAAATGAAGGACATATTTCTGCACCACAAAAATGTCTCTGAAGTTATTGACTCCTCCACAGCTACTTGCACTTGCTACTTCGCCTAATGAATTGCCAGAGAGTTTGCCAATAAAGCTAATGATGCTCAGAGGCCAGGATTTTTTGTTCTTTAGATTTGCATGCTTTGGGAACTTTTTTTGCTGCTTTTCTTAGTTTCTTCTGTTCAGGGAACTTTTTTATTTGGAGTGGTGTTAAAGAAGCTGCTGCTAAACTCGGGAGTGCATTTTTGTTTCATTTGGACGTTTAGTTTTTAATTGTTTTTGAAAAAGTCAGTGCATTGTGTTTGTAAATTGTATATAGTTATTAAAGATTTTTCTCTAAAGCTATCTAGTGATGTTCTCTGCTTTGATATGTATAAAGGGATATGAAGTGAAAAAAATTACATTTTCTTGGTATTTTAGGTTTCAGCTATCTAAGCCTAAACTGTCTTCAAAATTGCACAGGCATTTACCAGAAGCAGGTTTTCCTGTCATATCTCCCCAGATGCTACTTTGATTCAAAAGCTGAATATTGGAAAAGCAGTGTATTTAACTTTATAATTTTGTTTGTTGCTAGTAAATATATAACAGGTGCCATATAAAAAAAACAGAATAATGCTTCTTTTAATTTAATAATAGTGTTAAAACCTAGAAAAACGAGGGCTACTTAAGTAAAACTGGTATAAAACTTCCTTTCTAAAGCCATTTTCTTGTTGCAGTTGTAGGTGATTTATGCAGGGAAATTATTTTGTCATCCTTTAAAATCACCTTTATAAAGTAAGGCAGATGGAACTGTGCTACATGGACAGGTTTAGTACACAGCATTTTATTAAGCATTATCCTTCAAGGAGTGCTGATTTTATTCCAAACAGTAATATTGTAGCATCACTTGTGGATATTTAGCTAAACTGAATCAGCTGTATATTATCTTAACTGTGAAGTTCAATTTGAAGAGGTTTTGCATGACAATCAGGCTATCAAGTGACCATAATGTTCATAATCAAAAGTAAATTGTTTTAGTCCCTTACAAGCACAGATGACTGAGAGCAAAATGCGTTTTGAGATTTCTGGCTTGCTCAAAACTCTCCAGTCGTTAAGTTCTCCATTATCACCTGGTTACTCTGCTTCTCAGTATAAGTTATGTCAGCTTTATTGTCTTCCTAATTGCTGATTATGTTTTTCGTTGATCATCCCCACACCGTGTGGAACATTTTCCACAAAACTGAAGGAGTTTTTTTGTATGGGTGAGCTCATGGTGCACTACAGAGCTACGCTGGTGCCTTTCCAAGCACTGTTCACCCAGCAGTTAATGCCAGTCTCAGTCATCCACATTGCAGCCCCTTGGCCATCCAAAGTGTCATTTGCTTGAGGACAGGGAGTAATTTCAGCTGACACTAGACTTGGGGGTGTGGATCATACCTGCGGAGCCCAGCAGAAGGTCTTTTTTAGCTGAGAGATAGCTGGATTATTAGTAGACAGAGCACTGACACTGTGTGCTGACAGTGAAGTGAGGATTATTTTCTCATTTTAACCATTTGCTTAATTTGACTTGATTCTGTTCTGTGATACTTTTCCCTGAAGTCAGTCAAGGGAGCCAGTGAAGTTCAAGCGGGTTATGATGATAGTGTTGTGAACGCAGAAGAAAAAATCAGAGCAGAATAAATATAAAATCTTAATATGGTTTGAATACCTTCCACAACATTCATATTTGCTCTTTTTTTTTTTTTCTCCAAAATGCAAGCTTTGCAAATCTTTCCTATTCAACAATCATCTTCCCTGATACCAAAATTTCTAAGTCCTGGAGGGGTTCTTACCAATGTTAGTTGAGGCTGCTGTAGGTAATAGGTATAAAAGTTCAATTTTTAATTATGAACATCAGTGATTAGTTAATTATGTAAGTACATAAATTCAGACCATTTTATTAGTAAATATTAAAATTTGTGTTGTAGATATATAATTTATATCTATTTTTATGCAATTACATTATTTGAAATTTAGATACTCATTGAAGCGTAGTTAATGAAGTGTTTCCTAGCGGCTAATATGTGGTTGGGACAATGTTAACTCTGAAGAAAAAGTTTTCATAGTGACTAGCATGCAGGCACACATGATAGTGTGGCATCTGAGTTTTTACACATAAAATATTGTGAATATAAATTCAGATGAGATGGGATGGTTTGTAAAGCAAATTGTATGATTTGGGCTTTTATTATCTGTTAAATTCCGTATTTTGGGGGGTTTTTTCTGTGTTGCTTCACTTTTCTTCCTATTGTGGGGAAATTGTAGATATCAGCACTGTAAAAGCAGAGACATCTGGAAATACCATCTGAATTGTCTCATATTCACTTTTAACTGGGAAAATAATCTAGGGAAAATTATATATCATTGCATGTGGGCAGATCCTGTAAGAAATACAGTGCATTCAGTGGAAAATAGCCAATGATAGATTTGAGGAATAGTCTTTTAGGAAAATTTCAGATACCTGCTTAACTATGCACTGGCTCTAATCTGCACTGATAGTGCATAGAAAATTCACTATCTTCTCTTATTGATTGGGTAACTTCAGCCTTTAGGGAAGGCATTTCTCTGCACCTGAAAATGTGAGAATTTTCTTCTCAGTAGGCAGATGACAGATTTTCTGTCTGACTTGAATTTGAAGAGAGGAGTTTTAAATGGTACTTCTTTACTGGCTATGTTCTTGACTCAGTCTTACTGATGAATTGACACTTGCAGTTCTCAGACCCCGTATTTAGACATGATGCATTGCTGAGGTGAAGAATATTTTTTGGTACTGCATTGTGGTGAAGTAAGAGATGCTGAAATGTGGTATACGGATCTGTACAACAGCTGTGTTTGCAAAAAGCAGTTAAAACACCATAATCATTGATTTCTGTGGAATTTTCTGACTAAATTCTTAATCCAACAGTTGGTCTGAAATCCTCTCTTTATTGTTTGTACAATATAAATTTGCACAATGTACAAGGAATTATTCTGTACTCTGCTATTGCTTCAGCAGAACAAGCATAAGTATTTTTTGAATATTTGTCATCCATCTGGTCAGAAACAGAATTAATGCTTTTTGCACCTGAATCATAATCACATACAGAATATTGTGGTGTATATTTTCATAACTGGTTTCTCATAATTAATTTATCTGTATGCATCTGCTCATATCCATTCCTTAACTTTTTCCTTTGTGCAACTTGAGGGCAAAAGAAGCTCACTGAATAGGATGCATTATATCATGCCAGTTGATTAGAAGTGGAATACTTGACTCCTTTTCAAGCCTTATTTCATAGTATGCTCATTGTTTCTTTGGCAGTTATGGCCTGTGCCTTGTGACTCACGGGAGCAAAGACAGACAGAATTGCAAGTCTTTTTTTAAATCATCCTCCTGCAGCATGAGTCAGGCTTTAGATCTGGCCTTTGCCCTTCCTTTGCCTTTGTTCTTATCATTTGTTCTGCCCTATGGTTACAGCCTCTCAGAATAGCATATTCTTGATTTTAGTGCAATTTGTTCCTGATGAATGCCAGGGGAAATTATATAAGATGCTAACTTGTCATTTTTCAGGAAGGGAAGCCTCTTTATATTGAGTGGTAATGGTCACTTTAGAAAGCAATCCCAAATTTCCAACCTTCTGTGCAACCCTCTTTGCAAGGATAGCTTGCTGAGGTGTCGCCTCTTACTTCAAGGGTCATTTTGTTTTTAGTAGCACCATCAGTAAAGTGTACAATTGATATTTTTCTCCCTAAATCAAAGAATTAAAAAAGGCATATTTTCCATCTATTTTGAATGTGGACTTACAGTATCTGAAAATGATTACACAAATGTAATATTAAAAAAAATAGAAAAATGAAAGCCGAATAAATTTTTTGCCTTCTTAACTCTTTTACCCACTAGGTAAATATGAATACTGGTTATTCTTCCCTTCATGGTTTCAGCCTTTTGTTAAAAATGGCACCAACATCACTTTGGTGGGATAATACCTCCTTTGTAATGTGAAATGTTTACAAGTTAATACTCTCTGATTTTATGTAAAGATCTGCTCTTCATTTACTACTGGCTATAGCTGTTCTTGGTTTATGGCATATGATATAGTTGTTCCCTGAAATGGTGTAAGCAGGAAAATTAATGTTTACCTATCAAGTGACTGACTTTGTTTTTGCTAATGCCAGGCTTTCTGAAAATGGTTTAATAGCTTAAGACTTTGAAACTAGGAGATTAAAAAAAAAAAATGAAACCACATGCATTTTCTCAGGAACTCAGGAGTGGATTGTAAATTTACCTTCTAAACAATTTAGTGAAATTAATGAGTGGTAAATTCTTGTCAGAATGAGCATTACTCTGGTTTTGTCATAATCCATAGATGTTGCTACAAAGCTGTACTAAAAAGTAGTTGTTTAAAAATCTGTGGAGTTTTTGTTTTCTGTAGAGTTCAGACAAAGCAAGTTATTTTTTCTTTTCTATGAATAATACTTTTGCCATTTTTGAAATATCAGCAATGAAAATTTTATGGGCCATTTTGTGTACAGCAAATGGTTTTCACTTTGTCATTTTAGAAGCAGCAATTTAAAAGAGAGGAAAGGTAGCAATTGGAAAATTCTGTGTTCACTTATTGTAAATTAAAAATGAATTTTCAAGGAGAGAATAGTCATAGGATATAACAGTTATTTTTCTTTACAGCAGATTTCTTCTTGGCAGGTTTCCTTGTGTTTTGTGTTTAAGGATTGTGCTTTTGAGCACAACTGTAAGCAAATAGTATCCTACAAAAGCACATCAAATCCATCACCCATGTCTGTCCTGTGTTTTTAAGGACAATAATTTGATACTCACTCCACCCACTGCATTGGTTTTCCAAGGCAGGTTCTAATGTTCACTTGCTCTCCTTCATGATGATATAGAAAGTACTTAGTCCCTGCATAGCCAATGGTAAAGTGGAGCTTAGCTGCTGACAAGTCTTGCTTTCTTCTCTTGCATATTTAAGTTAAATAGCTTCACATTTCGATGGGCTATGAAAGCAAGTTGTCATTTAATTATAGCAGTTCTTCCATAAGTATGTAAATCTATTTTTATGACAAGTTCAAGGAGGGTCATGGAGCAATGTCCTTCAAGGGTATGCTTCTGTAGAAAATACAAAAAGCTTCACTTGTAAGTAGCTTGGATTCATTGAAGGCAAGATAGGTTGCTAGAAGTCATTCTAGAGCTCTTGATAACAGAACGTTTGTTGATTAGTTTGGATTAAATACTTCAGAGCAGACTGCAGATATCTCACGTACTGCTGATAACACAAGGTTTAGGAGTCGTAGGCCCAGAACAGGAGGCCGAGGGCTGTGTCCTTCACACTGGTAGGAAACAGTGATATTCTACTGGTGGCACCACCTTCATATGCTTAGCTGGACTCCAGACTTTCACCCAGATGCTCATCTGAGCTAGAATACCTCAAAGATATTTTTCTGTGTAGCAAAAAAAAATTAGTCTACAGAGAACAATTTTCTGCAGTCTAATTTTACATCTAATATAAAAAATAATTGGCCAAGTAGTATATCAGTATTATAGATGGTAGCAAACTCTAATATCACTGAAAACAAGAAGCTGTCTTGGATAATTGGGTTGTAGAACAAAATACTAAAATATTCATTTGGAAAGCAGAAACATCTACATAGGAAATAGTACCAGCAGCTTTGTGTGGCTGGCTGTGATGTTGAAGAATGCTTCTCAGCACAATATCCATCATCCTGCTGCTGCTCAAATTTATATACATTCTTTTTTTTATATTCGTGGAGCAGGTTTATTTTAGATTTAATCCTAGTTTGTGTCATTTAATTTATGTTTTCAAATTTTGATGTATGCCACAGATTAAGCAGTGCACTGACCGAAAAAAAAGAAAATTGATAAAAATCTGGCTATGCCAGGAAGCTGAGGAGTTAAAGAATATTGTTAAAACCAAAATAATAGGTTATGTAAACTAAACGGCTTGGCTCTTGCTATTTATTACTTTGGTCCTGTTTTCCTTTAGAGACATTCCAGGCTTTCAAGGCAAATGGATTCTACACCCAAACATTTGCTGTACTAAGTATGAAGTACACTAATGATAGGTTTAAAATTGGATAATAACAAGATTATACTAGTTAAGAGAAAATACAGAAAGGAAAATAGTGTGCCTTATATGGCAACAAGTAAGTAGGACGTGCATTCATTTTGAGCTGTACAAGATGTGATTAGTAACACGGTTAAGTACTACCCTGTTCAAATCTTTTCAGTTTGAGAGGAATTATTCAAGTGCTCACAGATAGATCATGGATGTTTGTCAGTGTGTGGATATAAGACCCATCCCTATAGACTCTGTGGAACTTGACTGCTGTGACCAGTGGGAACATACCCAGGTTGTTTGCAAGAAAGTAGTGTGAACAATTACAATGTAGAGAAGTAGTTTGCTTCACTATCTGCATGTTACTTATAATTTGATATTTGAGTGTACTACAATAGCCTTTATATTTTGCAGTACACCCCTTAATAACACTTCCAAAATGCTTTGAAATCCTGTGTAATTCATATAAGCACATGGTGCAGCCTATTTTTGTGTCTGCTTTGCATTGTACTCCAGATGGTATTGGTATATTTGTGGGTCTTCTGAGGCCAAAAAACAAAGGGGAAGAAAAAGGAAAAAGGAAAAAAGGACCGATAAGCATATTCCTCAAAATTAAGATACTTTTCACAATGAAGTTTGTGTATTATGCTCAAAGCAGAAAAATTCATGAAAAAAACCTATTATATGTCATGGAAGATCATTATTGCTTTGAATTTGAAGAGCTTTATCTAATTGAATGAGGTGGTAGTTGACTGAACAAAACTCCTGTGTTGTGAATATTCATATAGCAAGTCTGCTTGAGAGAACTATGGGCTCTATTCGTGCTCTTGCTTGATGGAAAAATTGTTTTGTTTTGAATATGTTTTCCTTCAGTAAGATAGCTGTCATTAACTGGGGTTGGAGGAAGGGTTGTTGTGTTTATTTGTTGGAGGTTTTTTAATTTCATCTGGGATAAATCCTGTAAGAGTTGGCTGATTATGTGACCTCTGCCTTCTGCATTAACTGGAAAACAAACGTGAACTTGCCAAATAAACCCATACACAGTAAGCAATTCCCTTTATGTACATGAATTATAGGAACTATATTCTTTGTGAATGTACCTGTTCATTCCAAGTGAACAGCATCATGTTTGTGGGTTTTGAATCAATGGGTGTGGTTCTTTGATGTATCTGAAAGAAGCTTATGTGGTAATATCCGGATAGAAGATGGCTTTTAAGCTCTAATACATCACGGATCAGAGGAGCATCTGCACTGCCTGCTTGCTTCTGTGATTTGTTTTGTCCATCCAGTTTGTGATACTCTTAGCCTGTTTTGTCAAGCTGAGTTTTGTATTTGAATTCATTCTGTTTCAAGCTAACGGAAATGGGCTAGATTATACTGAATTATCTTTTGATAACAACTGGTAAAGGGGAGCTTTATCCTGTGTCCAGGATAAATCTGCTCCCAAAGAGTTCTGTTAAAGAAAGAACTCGGAGCTGTCTCTCCGTGTTGATACTGAATCAGCAAAAGGAAGGGTAAATGTATCACCATCTTCACTGTTAGTGAACACTCTGACTGAAGACTGGACCACAAGTACTTGCAGTGCTCCTGGAGTTGAAGATACACAGTCATGATTCCCAGCAAGATTTTAGTCTACCACAACCCTTCTGGGGGCACTCGTACAGAAACCTACAAAAGTACTAGAAGGCGTAAAAAATCTCATGGAGAATTGTTCAAAAATGGATATCGTGTCAAGCCTGGACATAACATCCCCGAAAAGGAAGAGCAGCGTACTTTGCGAAACTCCTTGGTGTCTTGTTATAGGGTCGGATCATACTGGGGTAAGGTCCAGCTCAACCTTTTCTTCAGATTTGTAGTTTGTTATACTGTCTCTGGTGTTAGTATTATTATATCTTCTGAAAAAGATGTTCTGTTTTATTTTTCAACTTAAAAAAAAAAGCTGCAGCATTTCAGTTGCTTTGTAGGAAGAATTCTTTCCCAAACTTACACACTGCAATGTACTCCTGTCTCCCCAATAAAGGCGCTCATTGTCCACCTAGAATCAAATAATCCAGTCTTTATTGAAGGATAGAATGTAATATTCTACAGAGTTGGTGTTATGAAGAAGTTTTGTTTGAAACTGCTGTCATTATTTAAAAGATGCAATAGCAAGCTGAAGGAATTTGCAGCAGAAAGATTTATTAACTAGTCTTTGATACAGCATTGTTTGAAAGCAATCTATGTAGATTCTAAACTTGATTTTAGTTTCATTGTCCTGGTCATAGAGCATTGATGTTTTTCATGCTGCAGGCTGTTCTCCCCACTTGTGCTGTTGCATAACAAAGGTGGGGAAATGTATAAAAATATTTTGTCTGGGTTGCTTCCAAGGAATGACACATCCTTTTCCTCCCGTTCTATTTCTTCTTGTCTTTTTTCTTTGAGCTCTCATTTTCAAGCCTATCTGCCAGGAGTAAGATCTCAGTTAACTCTGCTGCACTCTGTGAAGATGTTCAAAATGGGATTGTTTTGCATCCTAAAAACTATCCCTCCATCCTGTCTCACAAAAGGCTCCTAAATACAGATGCTGGGGTTTTTTTCAGACTTCAGTAAACTATGTGATCTTAAATGAAATCTAGGGTAGAAGTAGCCATTGAAAGGTTTGAAGATGCTGTTCTGATAAATGGTTTGTCAGGAATAGAATTTTTTGTCAGTAACAGAATCTCTGTGGTTTGAACCCTTACACCAATATTTTGGATATACTATTGTCCATTAGAAAAAAAAAAAAAAAATAAACAGCCAAAGGCAGTAAGAAGGGAATTACATATCTCATTGGTGAGAAACAATGTAATGCTTGGTGCTGTTCTTGTTGTTTGACCTCTCACGTTGAATGCAGAAATATCACAGTTCCTGTTTCTATTTATTAAAATCTCATTAAAATCCTATAAGTATAGTTGTTGTGATTTCCTTGCCTTTCCCTTTAAAGATTTAAAGTGGTACATTTCCTTTTTTGGGGGAGATGGGGGAAAAAGAGTGTTTGGGGTTTGCAACCTATAGCTAATCCTGGTTGCTTCTGTATTTTAATCCAGTGGAGAGGATCGCTTCAGCAGAGAGGGTGCAAAACTGTCTGACAGATTGGAAAATACCCTATTGCTTGTCAAGTCAAATAAAGCTCGGAATAATACTGTTTACTTTGCTTTAAATTTTATAGATAAAATATTTTTCTACTGTTATTGCGTTGCTACTGGCACGTAGTTTATTGGCCATGTCAGGATCACTATTCAGTAGTAAAGAATCCATCCATTTTACTGGCTCCTTAGTAAAAAGTCAGGAAAAAAGTACTCCTGATATACTCTAGATGTAGCCTGGTAGTTCAGCATGGTATATTGCTTCCTACAAACACATCATTGATTTCTCTAAAACTGATTTCAGGGGTTCCTGGCAATATGCGGGCTCTCCTAGTGACCATTTTGTAGATTTTTTACAGGTTTTAGGTTGAACACCATAATATGAAGTAATGTTACACACATATTTTACATTTTCAGTGTATTTTGAAAATAGTCTGCTGCACAGGCAACACAGTCGCTAAAGAAATATTTTTGCAGTAAGAAAATAATCCTGTGATAGAGTTGAAGGTTTATTTTAATCATCATACCTCCAACTTAGATTATTGTACTAGTGGCAGAAACTATTGACTAAAACCTTTTGTCTCATAATGTTTAAGGAATCTGGTTTATAATCACAAAAACTTTTTCTGGTCTTGATAGCTATAAACATCATAGCTTTGTCTTGGATATTGTGGATGAAACAAACTCCAAATCCTAAGGGTACTTTAGTCATCCATTTAGAAGCAGAAGACTGAGAAACTCAAAAGGTCCTTCTTTTATTTTATCTGTGGTTTTTTTCTCTTATTAGAGAGATTTTCTGGTTAAATGAAATATTTTGGTACTTACTTTTTTGTATAAATTGTAGTGTAGCAGATTATATCCTATTCTAGTTAGATCCTGTAAGAAAATTCTAATGTAAAACTCTTTTCTTTGCCAAGAGAAAGAAAGGTGAGTTACGTGATGGAGAGAAAGTAGCAAGCACTTCCTGTGCATTCTTTTTAGCAGTTTACAATTAACTTTAGCAGACAGGGTCCATGAAATGTGTAAAATTAGAATGAGCTTCACTGTAATACATAAGAAACTTGAGTTGTATGTATGAGTTGTATCTCAACTCTTGATTATATCATTTAAATGTAAAACAGTTTCATAGGTATTTAATAAGAAAAGAAATTCTTCTTCTCCACTTGTATAAAACACATTTCCAAATATTGCTAAGGAAAGAAAGCTGTACACATTTGTATATATAGTTGAAACAGCTTTGGGCAAGGGGGAATTTTTGTTAGTGCTTTCTATTTTTGGTGCATAAACGAACATCAACCGTTTCTATTCTTGGTGAGGTGGTAGATCTGAAAGAGGTCACATCATCTCAGTTGTGAGACAGTGGGTTTGAGTACACCCTCAGCAAGTGTGCAGACAGCACCAGGCTGAGTGGTGCAGTTGGCATGCCTGGGGGTCATGGGATGCCATCCCATGTGCACTCCCATGACAAGTTTGAGAACTGGGTCTGTGGGAACTTCCTCAGGCTCAACAAAGCCAAGGACAGGGTCTAGCACCTGGGTTGGGGCCATCCCCAAGTGTCAACACAGACTGTGTGAGGAAGAGATTGAGAGCAGCCCCTGCAGAGGGTTTAGGGGTGCCTGCAGGTGAAAAACTGCACGAGCCAGCAGTGGGAATTTGCAGCCCAGAAAGCCAATTGTGTGCTGGGCTGCATCCAAAGCAGTGGGGGCAGCAGGGCAAGGGAGGAGATTCTGCCCTCTTTTCCATTCTTGTGATCCCCACCTGCAGCACTGTGTCCAGCTCTGGGGCACTCAGCACAAAGAAGGGATTCAAGACCTCTTAATGAGGAAAGGCTGAGAGAGTTGGAGTTGTTCAGCCTGGAGGAAGAAGGGTTTTGGGGAGACCTTATTGTGGCCTTTCAGTACCTGAAGGGAGCAGACTTTTTAACAGAACCTCTTGCAATAGAAGAAATTATAATGGTCTCAATATAATAGAGGGTTGTTTAGGATACAGATTAGGACTTTTTTTTTACCATGAACATGGTGAAACACTGGAAAATGTTGCCCAGAGAGGTGGTAGATGCTCCAACTTGGAAACATTCAAGGTCAGACCAGACAGAGCTCTGAGCAACCTGATGTAGCTGCTCATTGCAGGGAGGGTTGGGCAAGATGACCTTGAAAATTCCTCTCTACCCAAACTATTGTATGATTCTGTGAAAATCATATAAAATGAAATACATATAGGAATACATATATGAAATAATATATTATTTGAAATACATTTATATGAAATAAGTATAGGAATATAGTAGCGTATTTGTTTGTGCCTAGAAACTTCAGGATACTGGAAAGAATTAATTTGCCATGTAATAATTCCTTTGGCTTTTATAATTGAAAGCTATTTCTCTCTTGTAGTTAAACTGTCCAAGCACACTTTCTAACTTTTTTTGTTTTCTAATTCTATTCTCTGAAGGAATTTTTTTAAATTATGTGGGCTGCAGCAAATGGAGGACTTCATCTATAATGATCTTCTTCTTCCCAAAAAAATACATTGAACCCATAGTACTTTTCTTCTGTCATTTGATATCTTAGCAGTTAAAAGGTATCTTAACCCTTATAATGGAGATAGAGGTTTTATTGCTAACTTAGATATTTCTCAGGTTTCTTTTTGAAACAGCAAACTTGCTTATATCATTAGCTTCAGATGCAGTGCAGAACATTTGGGAGGCAGGGTTTTTCTCACCCCAGCAATTTTTCGTAAAAGTTCCTAGGGAGTGGAGTTTATAAAGCAGCTGGATGGAAAAGAGCTGGAAAGTTTATGATGGCTGGTAAGGATCTTCTCTGTCTAACCACATCTCTTTGGATAGAAGTAGCAACTGTGGGAACGACTGGAAGGGAACAGAGGGATGCATCTCTCACAGTTTCAGCAATATGATCCAAAGTTATCATTCTCTAATTGCAAAAAGGATCTGACATGTAGCATTATTAGGCTTCATTTAATTGCTTTTCATTTACCTGAATCCATTTAGCAAGTTGTGAGTAATTTTCAGAGTTTCTGACAGTCAGTAATTGAAAAGAAATTTATATCCATATAATAGACTGGAGTGTGCTTTAACACTACTTGGGAGTCTTAACAAGGCAAAATATAAGAACAAATATTTTATTTAACAACTTTCCAAGAATACTGCAGGAAAAACTTCTTGATTTAAACACATCTTGCCACATGCACCTTTGTGCTTGAGGGGAACCTCTTATTCCAGTGGGATGATGAAAGTTGTGACCAGGTGTATATATTTGCCAGGATCAGCATTTCCTTAAGTTTCTAGAAATAAAAAGTGGTTTCTTGCACAGAAGTTGGGTAAAATAGATGTCAAAAAAGAGAATGTATGGGAAGAAGCTGATCTGGACCTTCCTGTAACAGTTGCAATACCATGTTACACAACTTTTATGTAATGCCTGGCTGTACTCTCTAATAAAAATTATGCTTCAAGCTTTGCTTTAATTTTATAAGCTGTGCATATGTACAGTACAGAGTGTACTTTTATTCATATGCCAAAGATCTGCAGCCAAATCATTTACTATCAGCATAAGACTGTTTTAATAATTTAAGCCTTTAATCTTCTATATTAGTTTCTCTTGCACACACTCTTTTTCTCTCACTGACTTTGTGGTTGTCTGGGAATTGCTATGCACGCAACCTGATTTCAACATAAAAATGCTATTTGTAAAAATACTTTAAAAAAATGGTATCTAATGTATTCCTATAGTTATAGACCGATGGAAAGATTTATAGTAAATTTGCTATTTTTAAAGTGTATTCTTAAAGTGTAATTTCTCTGTTTTCCTGCTTGAGTTTTTTGAAATTAGAGTGGAGATAGGGAGCATTATTACTGTAAAAGATTTTACGTCATTAAGATTTACCAAATTTAATCAGGCATATACAGTCTACTTTATCCAGGTTATCAGATCTCTTGCCCATGATCTGTTATTTTTCACTAAGCAAGGCAGGAGCTTGGAGGACTGAGATGTTTTAGACCTGTCTGTGTCTTTGACAGCCTGAAAGAGAAGGACATGTGCACTGCAAGTACCAACAGAAACCTCAGTGAGGCTTTCCCCCCTTAGCTTTCAGCCTGTGTGTCTCCTCCCATTACTTCCTAAAAAATCTAAGGCTTTCTGGTAGGATAAATCTGTTATTAGGGAAATAAATTTAGAACAATTTGAAAAATACCTGTTAAGGATCCTTGAACAATTAAACATGGAAGAGCATTTCAAAGGTATTTGATATTTTGTATGTTACCTATGTTGATTTAATTGATCACTGTCATTGTGATATGCTGTTATAATTTGAAATATTCTTTACTATAACTTCGTTTTCTTTTACTGCAGGTTTAAGATTTTTAAGAGCCCTTAGACTGATACAGTTTTCAGAAATCTTGCAGTTTCTGAATATACTTAAAACAAGGTAAGACTTTTTCATACATGCTGATTTAGTTGCATTGGTGACAGAATGTAAATGGCTTAGATTTGGGGCCCTAGTAATATATGATTTTCTTTTCTGGAAACACAACCCCTTGTTGTCTGTTTTTTAAACCCTTTTCTGCTGATGAATGATTTGTCAGTGACAGCATCTTTTGCTATGTGATCATTTTTATTGATGTGTTGTTATATTTGAAATATCGAGAAAGGTAATGTGTTGAATTACATAGCTTTGAACTGATTAAACATTGCTTCTTTCCAAATAATCAGTCCATGTTCTGCTGTCTTGAAAAAACTGAAATCAAAATTCATTCAAAAGAATATAGTTAAAAAGTATTTTGAGAAATTCTCATTGTGACTCTTCCAGTTCTTCTGAACTGAGCATCACTTTTCACATCAAAAACACATTAAAAATTTCACTCAGCTATCTTTATATTGTGTTCACTATCCTTAGTATTTCTTCCATATAATAATTAAACTACTCCAATTAACCTTCTGGCTTACTGGTTCTTTGGCCTATTAATACATGAAAGTTGTGCAAGAAAAGCACAATTTTGGAGAAAAGATCAGTTTGAAGGAAATAAAGACAGACTTTTCCATGCCTTGCAGTTGAAAACATATTGTTTTTCATCATTCTCTAAAATGCTTCAGGGGAAGTATTAAACGCAGCTTCCAATAATTGCTGTACAATCAGTTCCAGTTTGAAAACCTCTCCTCTCTGCACCAGTTGCCATAGATGTGTGAGGGCTTTATATGCAGGTAAATCCATTTCTTGCTGTGAAAATTTGTAGCAATGGGAAAATAGGTATTGAAATTTGTACACACTCACAGTAAACAGCTGTTTCTCCAACCCTTAACCTTGAGCCTGTTCTCTGTACTGTAAAACTCTCACACTGTCTGTCTTTAGTTGTGTTACTGGAAGGAAGCCAGTTCTGTCAAACAAAGACATCAAAGAATGTAAGGTGAAGTCCCATAGCTCTGAATGCTCAGGATGGGAAAGGAGAATAAGATTTAACATGCAGAACAACCCTACGACAGGAAATGGCAGTCAGTGGAGAAGCCTCAAAAGCTCAAAGGATTCTGGATAAAAGCCCCTTCAGTAGTTTGTGAAATTCCAGATCCATAAATGAGCATTGATCACATTCAAGGTACTCGGAGCTGCTGTATATAAGATTGACCTGTTCATTGAAATAGCCTTTCTCTAGGGCAGAATTTACTCTTATATTAGAGATCATCATCTCTGTGATTACTTATACGACTGCCAAAATATCTGTAAACCTCAAATGTTGATTAGTGAAAGCCTGTAAAGCAAAACTTTCTTATATGAGTGTTTCAATTTACTCAGTCAATTCATCCTTAGCAGTTCATCACTAACATCATTTATTTAACTGAAAAATTGTCACTGCCTCAAAACATTTCTTTGTCTCTCCCTGTTCCTGGTGATGCAACAGAAAGTCATGTCTGCTCTCTTTTTTGTCTTACTGAATTACCTGAAATGAACTAAATAATTTGAAATGTCAGCAATGTTCATAAAACATTTATTTTTTACATGGATGTGTCAAATTAAAGCATATTAACAGAATACAGGGGTTTTAGAAGAGTTTCTGGTTACACCTGACATAAATTTGACTGTGTGAGTGCTTGGGGTTTCTTTTAATATCTTGCATGAGTTTAACTTTTAGAAAACAACAAGCTGTAAAATTCATTTATTACTGCTATCTTCAATGAGAAATTTTCAGTGTGTTCTGAAGTACCATCAGAACTGCTATTCATATGCTGCATACACATTTTCTATTACAGTATCAGAATACTCTTTAATTGAGAGGTTCTGGTTCTGAATTATTTTGCTTCCTAAAAAAATAAAGCATAGTGAGCCCTTGTGATTCATGGAGAATCTTTAAAGTAATTTTGTACAAGTTAGAGTAGTTAAACTAGTAGTCTCAACAAATCTAGTATTATTTAAATAAATTTTAATTCCCTAAATTCAGTTGATGATTTCAATTAGACACTGTGGCCTTAAACCTTTATTATTACTTTGAAGTCTTACACTGTACTGTATGCTTTTGGCCTGCTACTGCAGCATTATTTTGCTCAAGGACGGTTAAAAATCTTATAGGATTAAGATATTTTTTAGCATTTTTTATTTTAGCATTTTACTTTTAAGATTTTATTGAAATTGTCAACCTTTTAGGATTTTTGTGAGCATGAAGACAAAAAGCCAATGACAGAACTTGAATTGTTGAATTGTAGTAGTAAATTCAGTATATCATTACTAGCTCTCAAATTATAGTAGGGGAAAAAAAGTACTTTTTATTATTAAAAAATTCAGCAAAAGAAGAGAGTTCTCCATTTCAGGTGATATGTATTTGTATGAAAAAATGTATGGAACTGATTTGACCTAAGCATTTCAGTGCATTTGTCATTAATAACAGCAACTGAGAAGATGAGGAACTGATAGGGTATACTAGGCACTGCTGTGTTTTTAATATTTAGTGCAATTGCAGAGAAATCTTCTCCTCCTTTTCTTTTTTTTCTCCAGTAAAGAAAAACATTTACTGTAACCTATAAATGAAAATTACTCCTGGAATTATTGACTTGAGATATGAGGATTAAAGGAACATACATTATTTGCACAGTGAGCAGAAGGGATTCCAAAAAGATTCCGAAAAGTGGAATCCAGTGAAAGAAGGTGCACAATACAAAAACAGAGGGAGTAAAGAGAGTAGCAAAGTGTTAAATTATTATTAGAATATATGAAAAAAAGCTAAATATATTTGAAAAGATCCTGTAAGACAAAGCAAAATTTTTCAGTGGCACTTTAAAAGCCTGTACTCTGCCAAAGACCCCATTTGTTTCCCTAATTTGAAATTAAATGTATTTTTACTCAAGATTTTTTTGTTCCCATGTTTTATGATATGGAATTTTACAGTTTTCAGTCGAAAAATTTCTCTCCTTCATTGTTTTCTGGTATTTCAAAAAAACCAACAAAACTACAGGGGCTTAGTCAGGGCTCACAGTAAGGGATTTTGTACAGATGTTGGAAAGAGCTTAAAGAGGGGGGAAAATGTTTATAACTAATCCTTCATCTATATTTAGACTCTGGCAGAAACACAGGGAGTATTTCATAGAGGACAGACAAGGTACAATGTTTAATAAATTTTCAAAAATAAAGTGTACCAAACAAGTAATGTAAATAGTTACTATTAATGGGTATTACAGTAATATGAGGATACCAACTGACCCATAATTTTTTATCAGGAACGTCTCATGTTCTAAGTTCAGGTAAAGGATGATATTCAGCCTTTCATAATGGAGCTTTGCATCAGCATCACTCCAATGGTTTTGTTTAATCTAGGAACCCATTGTTTAGGGTCCTGTGCTACAGATGAATGTAACCACTAAGAAAATAGGGACTTTAATCAACCATAGTTTAAGAAAGAGAGTACTAGGGAATAAATGTTGATGTTGGTGAACACTACTGACAAGACTGCTGATGTACTATTTTATTTTTGAGTACAATATTAATTTTATCATGTTATATTACCCAGTCATATTCTATTCCTTGCATCCCCATATGTCTTCTAACTGTAACTTTAAAAAATATTTTTCAAGGAGCTGTACTGGTTAATTTTGCAGTGTTTATTTTCCCAGTTCTGTTCAGAAAATAATGCATTTTTATTGTCCTTAAAGTTGGTTCAAGAAACATTCATTAATCAAGAAACATTGATTAATTCTACCACAAAACTGCTACTGCTAACACTGATAGTGAATTTTTTCCCAATTTTATATTTATTAATGTATTGCTTTAATGACAATTGTGGGGTTTTTTTTCTGAGGTGTTACACCTTCTTATAAATATTTTCAAAACCATGAATGGGTAAGATTGTTCAAATACAGTCATACATGGATTGCAGTTCCTTGTGTTTCTGTCCTTCTTAGGACAGTGACTTTTGTGAGAAGAGAGGGAGCAGGTTTTATTTGTATTTCTTCCAGAAGATTTTAAGTATGGCATTTTTCTGTTGAACTCTGTGAGGTCCTTGCTTCAAAACCATTCTGGCTACAATAGGGAAAATACTACTCAGTGCAACTAAAAAGTATTTGCAGAGTTTTTGATAGGTTTAAATTACACTTTTTAAATTTTTTTAGAGAAAAATGTGAATGTGAAGTATGAAATACTCTAATTTCTTGCGAATTTTCCATAAAGAGGTCCATAGGAGTTTATGTAAGCAGAATAATACGAAAAATACTTAGGATTTTGCACAGGAACTGTAAAATACCTTAGTTCTTTAATTTGGGAATCATAATTTTATCATGTATTTTTTAATGTATTTACATGTGAATAATTCTGAGTGTATATCAGTGAAAAATGAAGAGGTGAGTGTACTGAGAGGCAACCAAATTATCTGTGAAAAAGCATTATTTATTTCTATTAGTTTGTTTCTGACTATTCATATAGCTAAGGTTTCTGTTTCTTTCTGCTCTCTTACATTGGGATTTTCTCTTCAAGCTATCTAAATTATAAAAATATGAACTCTCCAAAAGAAAGATAATACATATTACACAAAAACTTTTGAGTAAGTTTTTTAGGGAGTCTGTTTCTTTTGGGAAATAATCATCAGGTTCCTGAGTCTAAAGTATGCAGTTGTATACAGGTACCTATAAAAAATGTGTGACAAATTCCAGTCTAAGTTTCTGTTTGCTTCTGTTTATTTCCAGTAATTCCATCAAGCTAGTGAATCTGTGCTCTATATTTATCAGCACGTGGCTGACAGCAGCTGGGTTCATACATTTGGTGAGTGCGTGTGAGATCGCTTCATTGACGTTTTCTGATGGAGCGCGGGCTCTGCGAGCTGCGTTCCTCCTGGCACCGCGCTGCTCCCGATGGGGCTGCCCCGGGCTGGGGCTTGTTCTGTCCTCTGGAGGAGGCGTGAGCAGAGTTCGGGGCGGGAGCGGCGCGGGTGAGCGGCAGGTGGCGGTGTCCGCCAGGGAACGAACGCCCGGGGTGGTGCCCGCGTCCGGCCGGAGCGCTGGCCGCCCTGCAGAGCTGCATCCAGCTACCTGGGATTACAGGCGCATGCCTTCTTTTCTTGCTGTATCGGCCGTTTATTGTTCGCCCTTATATAGATGCGCAATTTGTGATAGATTTCTCATTTGCTTAGAGCTGTATTTTTAGACTCCTCTGGGCAAATGCAGCGTTTCTCTCTAGAAACAATACCTTTTTCTATTTTTGAACAAATGGAGCATGACACCCCTTAAATATTACAGCAAAACCAAGGGAATGCTGTTTTCTAAAATATGGACTTTTTTCACTTTGTTTTTCAACAAAAGCTTTTCTATTCTATTCTAGGAATACTCAAACTTCAACATTTTACTGTGGAACAAATTTTAGATGGCACACTCCTTTCCCACTGACAGACTTATAACTTTGTCTCAACAGTGGCTGGATTTTTTAAAAAGTAGTAGTAAAGGTGCCAGAAATGTCTTCAACAGCTACATAATCTTTTCAAGCAAAAACATTGAAGAGTATAATTGCATTAAAAATAAGACCCTGAAAATATTTTGAACAAATTTTTATTAAATGGACTTACCTAACTACATGAGTAAGTAACATTATTTACTGATGACTGGAAAAGACACTTCCCTTTAATGATCTGAGTAGCAAGGCTGAATATATTGGTAAAAGAACTGCATTGCTCTATTTGGCACAGTGTCAGGTTCTGTATTTGATCAAAATAAATCACAGGAAGGGATTCAGAGTTCATCTTATATGCCAAATTATATATCTATACACACATGCAGGCACATGCGTATATGGGTAGAGTTAATTCAGGGTTAATTATAATTAATATAATTCATTATAATTTTTTTTGTACTTTGTAGGTGGAGAACTCAGGGGATCCATGGGAAAATTTCCAAAATAATCAACCGCTGACATATTGGGAATGTGTTTATTTGCTGATGGTTACAATGTCCACTGTTGGCTATGGAGATGTTTATGCAAAAACAACCCTTGGTCGCCTTTTCATGGTCTTCTTCATCCTTGGGGGATTGGTAAAAAATCTTCTTTATATTCTACTTAATATTCGAGTTACCTTAAACCTTGGTCCTGTATATTTCAATGTTGTAAACTAAGGAAACAGTAATACCTGGATTAGTAAATTAAAATTAATTATAAAACATTAAAATATGTTTAATATGCATTTTTTCCTGTAGATAAATATTTTGGCAGAGCTTGTCAAGTTAGTCCAGAATTAGTCCAGAATTAGAATTTTTCTAATCCATTTAAACAAGTAATGCATGTGAATACATAAAGTGCCTTAATATTTCAACATATAGTGTTATTTGTAGTCTTCTACTTTGTAGTGACTGACTGTAGAGCATTTTTGGAGGTTGCTATTGATATTTAAAGGCACTTTGCGGTTTCAGAAGTCCTACCCATCCTTCTGTGTTCCTTCCCAGAATTCCAACAAACACTGTGGCTTTGGACTGCCTTAAAGAGCAGCTTGCCTGATCCAGATGACGGCAAACCACATTCTCTTTCATGTCATGTAGTACAATTTTAGCTCACAATTTATCACATGACCATAACCAATATCCTTTTATATCAGCAATTTCTCGTGTTCTTTGTCCTCTATGTAAATAGCACCCAAGTTACGATTTTTCTTGTCATCTTTTCCATTTTTTGTCAGTACTAGAAATATTATTACACCTGCTGCAATGTTCTCCAAACCAGCAAAGTTCATTTTAGTATTTACACTGTGCAAGATAAATGCTTTGCGGATGACTCGTAATGTATGTTGTGCCCATACACACATATGTTGTTACTTTACCCTCATCCATTGATTTCACATATACATATACCTCACAGAGGTTATATATATATATATATATATATATATAACACCAGTGTTTTGAATGCCATATATGAGACACACAGAGATACATATGAGCATTACATATATGCATTCCCATCTCTGTTTATTGATGTGTCAAATGGCAGTAGCTCTTCGAAGTATCCAGCCACAAGGAAGCTGTTTGTTGGACAAAACATGGCACAATATTTTTTATTTTCTCCTCAAAACCTTTTTTCTATCACATGTTCCAATCCCTCTAAACCCAAGAACTTTTGGAAACTTTTTTTTGGGGGGGTGGGGGGGGTAATATTTTTGTTTCTTGATGGGGAAATAACCCCTGATATCATCTTGTTTTTGTCTTCTTTTTCATTCTTACAATGGGGGGGAAGAGTCTGTATTTTAAAAGAGAAATGTAACAATCATGATAATACTTGGCTTTGGTTTTTTTGCGGTGGGGCTTGAATAGGTTTTTTCCCCCATCCCCTCTTCAATAGACATACCTGGTTTTTTGTGATTAGATACCAGTTTGAAGTAATTTTGTTCTTGTTTTGTTTTACGTATCCATTTTTCCTCTTTTGACCATTTTATTTATTTATAAGGTGTGTACCTTCTCCAGAACCAACTTTTACATTGAGCCCTCTTGTTTTGTTTGATGAGAACTTTTTCATTTTTTTTTTTAAATTTCTTTTTAAACAACTGCATAGATCTAATTCTTTTGCATTTTCAGATCTTAAAAATATTTATCTTCTGAAAATATTCATCATCCCCCTTTCTTTGGCCTCTCTTTTTAGTCTTTTCTTCTGTCTCCTATCTTCTTCTTAGGCCATGTTTGCCAGCTACGTCCCTGAAATCATAGAGTTAATAGGAAACCGCAAGAAATATGGTGGTTCCTATAGTGCGGTTAGTGGAAGAAAGTAAGTATCCCAAGAGGCTCTGCTGCCTCTGCTGCAGTAGAACACTCTCTGCATGCCATTTTCTTTTTTTTTTTTTTTGTGTTTTTGTTTCGTGCATGTAGGCAATGTTTGCTCGCTACGTGCCAGAAATTGCTGCTCTCATCCTTAATCGGAAGAAATACGGCGGAACTTTTAACTCAACCCGAGGCAGAAAGTAAGTCCAAAACGACCAGGTGTGGTTGTGGGACTCTAAAGAGCCCCTGAAGGTGGTAACAGCTGACTCACAGCTTACAAGGCTGTATTCTTTGACATCAGATGTTACCATTGGAGAGTTGTCACACTATAATTAGAGACCTGGGCTGTGCTATGGTACAAGTCACAACATTTTGTCCCTACTACAAGAGAACCTGGATACCACTCAAACTACACTAACATATATTGTAAAGAGTGCTGCTATAACATATGCAGTTAACTTCTGCAGCAAGGGTGAGTTGTCACTTCACAATTTTGGGCATCAGAATATCATGTGGTTTATCTCTTAACTAAGTGACAATGATAATTCACATGGTTTTCAGACAACTCAGTTCTTCAGAAAACTTTGTTTTACAGGATGCAAAATAGGAGATATGTATTGTCCAGTTTGTTCTGTTGGACTGACTATGTAAGAAGTCTAATGGCTGTGTTTCTCAATGTTCAACCAGCAGATTCAGATCTCATGCAGAATTTCCATGGATATTGCAGACTCTCATGATTTTAGAATCTGTGCTTAGGGATTTAAAAGCAGTTCTCTTCCCCATACTAAATTAGGCATATCTGAAGAGCAGGCAGTAGCCTTAATATCAAACCAGTATGGTAAAAAAACCAAACCTTCTATTTTTACCTGATGGCAAAGGTTAAATTTTATTGGACCACATTACTTCATTTCTATTGAAATTGGTCTTGTTTTCTTGACCAAGTTAAAACTAGCTCTTTCTGGCATTCCCAGCTCCTGGATGTGCTGGGATATAGCCCTTACTGAACTAGATGTCCTTGGCGATATAGTGCAGTACAGCACAATATCACCTTTAGTGTTGCCATTCTTCATTTCATTGCATACCATTGTGGCATCCACTGGTAGAGTATATTTGCTCTGAAAGTCTAGTTATAAAGAGAGTTGTTTCCATATCATGTAAATAAGGTATTGCAAGAAATTTATCTAATGAATTGTCCCTCTTCTTACTTTAAGAAGATAGTTTTACTTTGTTCCTTTCAAATCATCATCCATGCGACATTTTGTTGAAGTGGATTATGGTTTTATCATTTCTCCTTTCTGTTTAGCAGAAAGACTGTAAATGTCCCACAGAGCTAATTCTAGAGTAGTGTTTTGTATCACTCTGTAGATAAATCAGTTTTAAAATTAGATATAACTTACACTATTTTCTGTTCAATAATACTCAAGCAATTAGTAAACTTAAATATGTGAATTTATTGAGATACCCTCAAACATTTGTCTAAGGTAAACTGTAAACACTGATGCTGGAACCTTGCATCATTCACCTAGAAAAACTAAATGCCTTGATTTATTTCTGGGAATGAGTAGTATTGGTAATTTCCCAAAATCTTTATTTGTGACAAAGGCTAGGACTCAGTTTTCTTAAAGAGAAGTTTTTCAAACTCAGAACATATCCCTCTGTTTTGAAAGCTCCAAAGGAGTTATAGCAGAGGGGAATGTGTTTAAAACCTGTTTTACACACAGAGTTTGTTTCCCCTTCTACATTGTCACTAGTACCCTGCATTGCTCAGATGTCTCTAAATTTGGACCTGATTTTCAGTCAGAAACCTCACATCCTGAAAAGCTCAACTTCAGATTACAGACTTCTGCTAGCTTTGGGGCGTGCTTAATTTTATTTTTTCACTGTTCGTTTTTTGTCTTTCTTTATATGCACTATCTGTTTTTATCTCACTCTGTTGTCAGTGCTTTCTCTGCCAATCTCTACTGCTCATATAATTTGTTACTTGAAACTCAGCTCTGTCATCAGCGTACAAACTGTTCAATTTACTTTATGCATTGTTTTCTGGTTCAGTTATTAATCACTAAGTAGTTTAAAGATGTCCTTTGCTCATGTGGGTCTTTCATCAGAGAATCTAAGCTTGGGAACTGCACAGTAAAAAGCCATTAGCGCCACTTGTTTGATGTTGCTTTTGCAGTCAGTAGAACAAGATTGATGAAATGTTATGTTTGGCCAAAATTGAAGTTTTCATTTGGAATTCAGTGTTGAGAGGATGGATTGTCAGAACCAATAAGTTTTCCTTTGCTTGGGATATGGGCATGTGGTAGTAATTAGCAGTATAAGGTCTTTAGTTGAGCAACCAAGCATAGATTCTGGCAGCAAAAATAATGAGAAACTCCAGTTGTTCTATTTCAGAATGTTTCCAGATAAAATTAAATACATTTCCAATATGAAAACAGCTAAATTTTGGTGAAAGATATAGTTTCAGCCCTTAAAACAGCAAATGTGTGTACTTTTTAATTCTGTAAAAAAATAGATAAATACATGGAATCTGCTTTGTAATGTCTATACATATGTTTATATATTGTCATGGTTATACATTGTCATGGTTTAACCCCAGCTAGCAACCAAGCCAGGAAACAGCACAACATGTTGCCTCCTAAATTCTGTGTGTGTAATAACATGATCAGTAAACATTAAGGTCAGAAATTAAAACCAGTATATGATTATGTATGTTTTGAGTTTTGCACTAAGTAACTTTAATACTATGGGGAGCCTTGCTACGAAATTGTAACTACAAAGGAGATAGAATTTATGCATAAGAATTACTGGTACAAACTTCATTAACTAAAGAAGAGAAAGAGCCAACACACCAAGTTTGATCTCACATTTTATTTTGTGTTTCAGCCAATAAAGTCCCCAAAGGATGTAGTCCCCAAATTATGTAGGAATCATTTTGCATAATAAAAAACCTTATTTTTATCTTAGATGAGACCTATACATATAAACTTTGGAAACAAAAAGAAGTTTGTAGACCATATGCAGTTATCACTGGTTAAACTTACTAATAATAGGCTCATTTAGTTGTGAAAGTCCACAGGGAATTTTTTAGATTTTAAATTGAATTCTAATTCCTACTTTGTAATATTATTGCAAGGAGACTTCTAAGGAACAGGAATTTTTTTTATAGGCTTTGATTGATGTTTCATCTTCAGCTGTTAAGTGAACAGCAGTACTTACTGTTGCATTTATACCAAAATATATATACCACTATATCTATACAAAATGTAGCAGAGGCCTATATACACATTTAATGATGAGTAATGAATCTGGCACAATTACAATCTGGAAAAAAGAAAATAACCAGGCAACCAAAAAACCCCAACAAACAAAACACTCATGCTTCCTTACACCCTGTCTACATTTAGCTCTTTTCTTTTTAAAGCTTTTGACTTTGTTTAGGATTTTTCTCTGACTTATTTGTAGCATTCATGAATTAATATTCAAGGAATCATTTTAAAGTGATGTTTCTCAAGTGAAATACCTTAAAAGGATGAAAAGTTATCTGCCACACTGTCACCATAGCTGGTTTTAGAGTAGAGCATTAAGCCTTCATGCTTGTTCATGCATTCATACTTCTGGAAGGTCGGAAGGGGCATTGATCACTTTGGATGAATTTCTAAAGGGCTGTAATTCCCTGCTTTTCTATAATGTTGAGGATTTGATTCTTTTGAAATAAGGCTTTTTTTTTTCAAGAAAGTCTTGAGTTTGGATAAGTAGATTTATGCTGTAGAAATATTTTTGTGATGTTTTGGGACTTACACATTTGATTCCAGCCAAAATAGAGCTTACAAGATTATCTGTGTTATTTTAAGGGAAAAAAACCCCAAACATGTTTATTTTGCTTAATTGTTTATAATATTTATATTACTGAAGAGTGGCATGTGATGTGGATAAAGATCCAGATAATGTTTTACCTCTACTAATTCATAATTAAAATTTAATTCTGTATTTACTAATTTGCTTTTGAATCAAGATTGTTCTTGTTCCATTTCTCTATTTGTGCATACAATCAGACTAGATTTTAATTCTGTGAAATATTTTCCAGTTCAAGATATTAACTTATTGCAAATCAGCGTGCACAAAGCTCCAGAAAGCCTATGGAAAGAACATTTGTAAACTGATGAACTCAGCCTGGATAACTTACTGATTTTTTTCAGTCTTTACATTGAATTAATGACTTCTAATTCCATGGACTAAATTATTTTGTCTTTTTTATGCAAAACTGCTGTCAAATCTGATACAAAGTCTTTCTGAGTTCAGAAAGTAGAGCACAGACTTCCATGAATAGGTGTGGCAGAGAGCAGTGACCTGCCTGAGCAGGGAGCTTGGTCCAGAAGAGCCATCTGGTCCCTTCCAACCTGACCCATTCTGTAATTCTGGCCATGTCTATAGAAACTGCTTCCTTTGTCACCATCGGACAGCTTTCTTCTAGACTTCATTACAGATTCAAAAGATGTAAAAATAAATTATCCAGCAGAATTATTTGAGTTAATATGTGAAATCAAAAAATGCATTTTAATGAAATGCAGTCCTTTACTGTATAAGGTATTGGAACCTCCTGTTTCTCTTCTCTCATAGATCTGCTCTGCTTCCCAGAGATTTCTTCAGATTTCTTAAATTTACAAGCCATAAATTATCAAATCATCAACATATCAACAGGAATAATCATCTGTTAGAAATTCCTTCCAGAAGGAAACATGGGATTCAATAACTGAACTTCACAGAGGAAAATAAAAACTGTAGACAGATAGATATGGTAAACAGAAAGACAAACAGATAATTTAAGTTGACAGGCCATATTGGACTCATTAGACACTTGAATTTCATTACAAATTAGAAAAAAAAAAGAAAAAAGTTAAGGCTTAAGCAAAGAAAAGGTCCATTTGCTGCAGTAATGAGAGGCATAGCTCCAAAGAAAGTGACATTAAATTCTTATATTAAATAATTTGATACAATATGTAAGATATTATTTTTTCAGTGAGATGAGAATGTAATAAGAGAATGTGACATGGATTACATTATGATCCCAGGGGTGTCTCTATTTCCCATCTGCTAGCCATTCTTCTAATCCCACTTTTTCAAATGAAACTTCACTTAGTGATAAAGAAAATCTGATGAGTGTTAAATATACTGACAGATAGAAGACATAAGACAAACTTTTTTTTTTCAATTTTGTGTGCATATTAATCTATATCCATTATTTTAAAAGTAAGAAAGGAAATGTGGGAAGTGACATATAAGAACATTATGACTTTAAAATGTGTATTTGAGTCTCATATCATGTTCCATTCCTACAATAATAGCGCTTATTTTATATTTCTTGTTGAAGTTATAAAAGTTCCTTTTCTCTGCTTGAACTTAAAAATAATCCCTTTTGAATTTGGCATCAGATAGCAGTAGTTGCTGTTTAAAGTTTGACCCAAGAAAGACTGAATCTGGTTTATAAATCTGCTGATCTACCATATTCTACAAACTATACAGTCCATGGCATTCCAGGCTGTGCAATGTGAGATGGCAGAAGTGATTAATTGATCAGCAAGTTTTAGAGACTTCTTGCGTTCACTCCGGTTCTGTTGCAGAAAATTAGCCATGACATTTTGGGATGATTTCTGTGGAAAGAAATGCATTGGCTCTGCTCATGGATGAAATGCTCAAAAATCTAAAGATCCTTTCCTAACTCCTTCATTGCTTACAAAGGATTTAAATATTTTTTGACTCATTGAGCACTTAAAAAACACGTAAGGTGATTTGAAAATGAGTAATAATGGGACAAAGCAATGTGTTTAATAAAAAAACACTTTCTGTTGATTTCAGAAGTAAGAACAGGATGGCTTGTGTGTACGATAGCTGCCACATCAAATGTTACAAAAGTGAAGTCCAGTGTTTGGAGTGACTAGAACAATAGATTAAGGTCTGTTTGAAAGTGAGATGCTAATGCTGGAGGTGTAGATTACCCCTGCATTTTACTGTAAACTTTCTAGGATGGGCTCCTTGTGCATACTATTCAGCAGTTTTTACTTCTGTTTATAATAAACTATTCACTTTTGTCTTCTGGTGATAGATGTGTGTTGTGCCTAAACGTTATGGTATTTTTCATAAAAGCAGAAATAGTCTAAATAATATTGCCATCCATACTGAATGAAAGGATGAATATTCATCCCTTAAGCTACAGTGGAAGCCTCTTAACTAATCCAGACCCTGAAAGAAACAAATTTCTGTGCTTCCATTTTATTATGGCTGGTTTGGAGGTGTGCAGCAAACAAAGAATATTAACTTTTATCTTGGTTATTAGAGAAACATTGCAAAATTCCTTAGATCAGGATCATAAAAATGCAAGATAAATTCATTTAGCTGTAGCTGAGCAAAGTTTAAATAAACAGAGCAGCCCAGAGTGAGTCATGTAGGATAGCATGCCATTGCAAACAGACTTGGATAAAAGCTTTAATGTGCAGTTTAAACAAAGAAGTGTGCTATTTATCCTGAATTAAAGGAGTTGAAGTGAACTCTTGTATTGGTCACAAAGTGATTTAATATTTGCATCAGAGAAACGTTTGGATGTCTGACATTAACAATTTCCTATTTGTGTTAACCTGGTGTGGGATCCAGTAGGGTTCCACTGATCTGTACTGTGCACCATAGACTGAATGGAGTTTTTAGAGTGCTTCCTGGTTTTACCTAATCCCTTTTTCTTTATTCATGATGTAAGAGAGAATCCAAAGGCATGGAACCTGGTGGAAAGAACAGATACTTTCTGTCAGAGTTAAGCACAGCAGCTGCACAAGTACAGTCTGGTTCCTAAATAGCTGACAGTTGAAGCTATCAGGTCAAATTTACAGAAATTAAAGGTACCCGAGATGTTTTTACGTACTGCAATTACATCTCCAGTATGGCCATATGCTTGTATACTTTTAATCCTGATACATATTTTAGTGTCTGCAACACTTTTGATATCTTTAATCCTTCAGGAATAAAGAAAATAATGAAAATCTACTTTTGAACAGTCGTAAAAGAAAAAGTGTTAAACTTCCTTGATGGTCAATTTGCTATATCCTTTAATATTTTCTGCTTGTCTCCTTTTTACTAGAAGATTTTTAGAGCCTGATGGGAGAATCAGATTGAGAAGTTATCTTACAGTTTAATTTTTTTTTACTGTACACATTGGCTACATATGAGATGCTTAGAGCACTGTCATCCTTGGGCTCAAGGCTTCTGTGAAAAAGAAGGGGAAACACTTCAAATTGGGGCTGCACAGCACTTCCTACTCTAACAGAGTTTGTCTGAGAGGGGAGTTTATATTGAAATAAGAGAAAGAGATGGAAGCACACGCATGTAGTTTTGATCAGGATCCTCAGTAATATTTGGTAAATCATAAAAGCACAACCATCTAGAAACCTACTGTAAACTGGTATGTTTAAGAATGCATATCACTAATTGATAAACAAGCAGATCACATATACAGTCTCTGTTGACATTTCTTGACTTTTTTTTAGTAAGAAAACATGACTGACATCCTTCATTTCTTTGAGCAAAACCTATTAGACTTTGCAAGCTTCTGTCTGCTTCAACCACAGCAGCCTCCTACTGGTATATAAAGAGTTTAGATGGTCAGTAGGTGAAGGAATGATCAGAATGCTAAGCAGAAATACCACGGAAAGATCTGAGCATATGTATTTGATATAAATATCATCATTTTATAGAGTCATCTAGATCAATATGCACTACACTTCCTTTAGTTACTTGACAAGTGAACACTAAGTATTCAACTGAAAACTGAACAGAATTTTGTATTTATTATTTTTTATTTATTAGGACACACTAGCTGGAGTGAGTTTTTTTTCAGGTTCTTTATACTTGTTCCAATAAAAAGGATTTTTCTTGCAAAATAAACAGGCAAAAGATTTGGCTTTTGTATTGTGTCCTCTAAAGGAAGAACCAGGCAAAGTTCCTTTTTAAAGAATCACATTCACAGTGGATCTGTTTTCATTTACAGTGCTATGTACATGGTTTAAGTGTAAGTCTCAATTATTTTGTGCCAGAAATCTAGATGTTTTAACTTTTGCTCATTTCATTGTTTTCCTTTCTGAAACAGTTTGTCGCTGTAGTAGCTTAGGAATTTTTTATCACCATTTTTGTTTACTTTGTAAGAAGCTGGAGTATTTTTTTAGTAAATGGATCATTATGCCAATACTAGGGTGGAAAAAATAGGTACTGTAGAGGATTTCAATTATGTAGAATCACAGTTGAAATTAACTGTGTGTACATGTGTGCCAATTCTTAATATTTGAAATATTTTCATCCTTTTTTTATTTCTCCAATTGATTTTGAGAATGCTAAATATATATGTGAGAGGATGGATTAGCCCATCTTTGTTGTTAGAATATGGCTCCTGATAAGCTTATGATTCTTTATAAAAAGGTTACTTTTGCAGCATCACAATCATTTAATATGGATTCTCACTGATATATTAAACCAGTTTCATATCTGATATGTGTACCAATGACAACTGCTACTTAACAAAAAACTTAGTCTTCCTAAATATTATCAGTAATAACAATGTCTAAACTCATAAATCAAGTTTTTCAGTATGGCAAGGAACTTTATAGATTTTGTTTTTAAAGAATAATAATAAAAAGAAATAATAATAATGTACTAGTTTTGAAGCTTTTCATAAGGAAAAGCTTAATGCGGAAGTTAGACATTTTTGTTGACCAAATGAATTTAATTCAGTGTCTTTCTACTAACCAACTATTTTGCAGAAAACAAAAGATATCCACTATGTTGGCTTCACTTTCTCAGTGCATGGAAAAAAAAAAAAGGATGTTTAAAAAAATTAAAAAGTGAATACAATGGTTACTGAAACAGAGGAAGTTATAAATCTTCAAATCATATACAGGACAGATTGGAACATTATAAGCTCTTCAAATTTTCTTAAATAATATACCTAATAACTCTCTACGGGCAAGTAGAAAATCTGTTTTCAGTTATTTTTACTTCTAAGCAAAAATACAATTTATGTTAGAGGACGGGTTTTTTTGGTGGGAGTTTTCAACCAAAAACGAATGCAAGTATCTTACCAGAAAATATTTTTTGAAAGCAAAGAGGTTTTGTTGCAGTCACTGTTCAGAACACTGCCTTCCACTGTATAATAGCAAGGAAGAGAAGAATAGATTATGTTCAAGTCCAAATCAGAGTATAAAATGAATCCAGAGTGTTGATTCCTTTTAACGCTCCAGAAACAATTAGTCCTGAGAGTTTTTGGCAGCCAAATGTTTTATTTCCACAGTAGCACATTGCTGTGGGTCCCTACCCAGTGAGAGTCATAACAGGATTGTTCCAAGGGTATCTGCTTTTAGCAGGAGCTTTTTGTAGCAAATAACCTCTGGAGATATCTGAGAGCATGAATTACTTTGTAATCTTTTGATACTTTGATAATTTCTTCTGCAAAACAGTATTTTGGGTTGCACAGCCATACTTCTAAAATGTGGACTCTAATTAATGACAGAAAAGAACCCATATTAAGTGAAGTCAGCCAGGGAGGTAGTCAGTTTTCTTCATAGGAATGCAGTGTATCAGAAGAGCATTCAGGAATAGACTCAGCTAAAGCTAACAGCACTGGATCTGTACAAAGGTCTTCCCCTACAATCAGGAATTATTTCTGCTATTGGAAGCAATGTATAAGCTGTCCAGATGGAAAGTTCAATTTCTTCATAGTAATAGATGGAGACATTTGAAGAAAGTAATATCCTAGTTTAAAATCAGTCATCTTGGAAAATGTGCACAGACAATATAAGGAATACAAACTATTATTTTTAGATGCTATTTATAATTATCCTGGGACTTGGTGGGTTTTTGATGCTAGATGGGTTTCTAGTCAGGAAAAGTATTGAATACCACCAGACAGAAAGAACTTCCCTCTGTGTTAGTGTAATGTAGTGTACCAGTCTGTTCAGAATTTACATCAACTACTAAGGTTTTAAATATCTCTTCAGAATCTGAAGCTTCCTGAGGTTTTCCATTGCTGTTTTATGTATAACAATGCACTAAGTCAGGCATGGGCAGCTCTGGCACCTCAGGCAAGTGGCCACCAGGGAAACAGAGGAAGAGTCCTTCTGGTGGGGGCAGTGTAGGCATGGTTCTCCCCGTACCCAGCGTGCTGCAAACCCTGCCAGGTGGCAAAGCCCCCACAAGACACCTCCAGAGGACCCCTCGCCCCAAGGAAAAAGGCTGACCTGATAGATTTTACATCTTTTCTGATACTGTACTTGCCATCTCATAAAACAGAAAAGCTTTAACTCATGTTTTTGTGTTAAGTGTTTCCAGTTCAAGGACATTTATTGCACCCAAAACTTGTGTTTAAAAAACCAAAAAAATGGCAAAGTAGAAACTATGAATAGCATATTTAGCAATAAGCATTCATATATCAAGTCCTGTGTTAAATACAAACCAACATGGCCAGAGTCTCTTAAAAACTTCTATTTCTTACCTGTTAAATAAAATAAAACAATTGAAATTTTAAATTGTTGCTATTTCTAAAATTGTGTTTGAGTCCTGCTGATGTCATTAAGCATTCATAGAAAAGGAGTTACCGTATTTCAAAATAAATGTTTAACACACTCTGCTCTGCCAGAAAAGTGGTAAAGTAAACAATGACTTTTTGTTGTAAAGTACTCTCCTTCTAGGATTTATGGTAGAAATAAGATTTATTTTCTTGCTGCTTATGGCCTGTAACTGGCAAGCTTTGCACTACCTTCCTCGGCATAAAAGTTTGCTTCAAGTATAGATAAATACTGAATTGTTTTAGGGAGATCTGCTGTCATAACCCAAAAATTTAAACAGTAAATCTCATTAGAGGAGTTAAAGATGTCGAGAAAGATGTGTAAAATGAAGAAATATGACTTTGAAAGGGACTGGTTAATACAGTGCATAAACATATATATAACTGATCCTACTTACTCTTAAATGTGAAATACAACATGGGCAAGTGGCTTTACAGGTGAAATTGTGTATATATAAATATTTGCAGTTGCAGAAAACCTTTTGGAATTGATATTTTGCTTCTCTGGCTTTGTGAAATAGGATCTAGAGGAACATCAAGAAGAGACTAATGCTCTTTTTTCTCACTAAGTTATCATTTCCATCTCTGCTTGCTTGCTTGTTGTACCTTCTTTACAAGAATAACACTGATTTTTCTGTAACAGGCACATAGTTGTCTGTGGTCACATAACACTTGAAAGTGTGTCGAACTTCCTGAAGGACTTCCTGCACAAGGATAGGGATGATGTCAATGTAGAAATCGTCTTTCTGCATAAGTGAGTAATCTTTCAACATTGGTCTTACTATCTTTTACTAAACCTCTAAGTTAAGTTGTATCTTATGGGAAGATAGAGAATACGTAAAGCTCCAAATAACCATAAAATTAATGTTTTCATTTATGTTTATTAACAGTATGTCTTGAGAGGAGTTTTTGTTTCTGCATTTTCCATAACCCTCTACTAAGTATATTTACTTAAAGCAGACTGACTTCAGACTCAGTTGTGCTGTCTGTGAGGCACATAGCCAAATGCATAGTTGAAGTGGGGATTGGGTTATGAAATAAAAAATATTTAAATGCAAATAAATACATCTGAGATTTTTTTCGTGGTAAATATTCCTAGGGAGACTACCAAAATTAGTAACATCAGTAGAACTAATGAAAAACACTGTATGTTATACAACCTTACTGTACTGGAAGTATCTTTTCACCCTGGATTTCTCTAGGAAAAATGCCAATTTCAAATTGCAGAGTATTTATAAAATAAAAAGTAGATGCAGATTCAGTTTTAATGTAACAGATGCTTTACAAATATATTGACAATAGAAATGAAGTTCTTGTCATGGTGATAATCAGTACTTCTCTTTATTACATTATATACACATACCTACACACACGTGGTACCTTGCCTTTTTCTGATGTGGAATTTGGAAAAATGTCTTATTGAGGTTGGTGTTTCTTGCAGGCTCTACATGATGTGTAAGTTAAAATTAATTTAATAAATAATACAATACCAAATAGCCATGTCTAGGGGAGGAACTGCTAGAAAAAAACATGTTGTAGGAGACAGTATATTTTCTGTTCTGTAACTGCATCTGTTTAAAAGAGTTGCAAGTTATAAATAAGTAATATATTTGCGTTCAGCAATGCATTCTGAATTTTGTCAAAGAAAATGATTAAAAAGTTAAGGAATCATTTGTGATGACTTACCAGTGGAAGCTGAAAGTTAAGAATCAGCAGCACTTGGGTAATTTTTTTCATCTAGTCCTAACTACGTCATTTTTTTTGCATTCCCTCTCTGTGTAATAACAAGTGACTGTGAGAGGAAATTGGAGATCGGGATTTCCACAGTGAAAATATGTGGTGATAGGAATCAGGAAACTGCATGTTCACATGAAAGGAGTTGAGCACCTTGCTACTTGTTTGTGCCTGTAGCTATTAAATCCCTTCTATTTTAATGAGTGGCACCAGAAAAGATATTTACAATGTTGGTGCCATGTTATGTAACTGACTGTAATCCATTTAATTTTTCTTTTGTTTCTGGCAAAAAGAAATGAGACAGAAAGTCATGGCATCATTATGTTTATTTTAATTGTCGCTCATACAGGCCGCAGGGTCCCTGTCTGGTGGTTTTTTTTCTGGTTTTTAATGATCTTGCACTTAGCTGTTTTAGTCTACACAGTCAGGTGTGTTGAGGGAATGGTTCAGACATGCAGAGGATGGTTTTGGTACTGTATAAAAATTTCTGAATAGAAGGCTGGGAGAGGATGTTTTCAAATGTTTGCACCCATACTTCTGGATTCACATCCCTTAGAAACGTGCACACAATGAGCGTGGAAGGTAGCACAAGGGGGCCAGAAGCACTGCAGACAAAAGTAAGGCAGTAAAAGCAATGTATCTTTTAATTAAGGCATGCTCTTTCCACGCCACAGAAAAAGCATCAGCAGAAGTCTGAATATCTAAATAAATAAATGAGTGAGTTTGTAAATCCAGGAAATGGAGCAGTTATGGAAACTGACTTCTCATTTGCTCTTGTTTTCTTCCTCTTTCCAATGCAGTATCTCCCCTAACCTTGAGCTGGAAGCTCTTTTTAAACGACACTTCACTCAGGTGGAATTTTATCAGGGTTCAGTCCTTAATCCCCATGACCTGGCAAGAGTGAAGGTAACAGCTCTATTGTTCTGTTGTCCTGCTAATTTACCTTTTTCTAAGTACTTCATACATTATTTGGAAATAACAACCCACTAAAGCCCTTCTTCATGTAACCCCAAAAGAATGTTTTTCCATCTCTATTATCTTAAGTAATAAATTATATCTATCCTACTAAATACCTTTTCCCAATATCTTTAGATCTTTAGAATTGCAGCAACAAAAATGACTTAAGATAGTCTGCCATTCCACTGAACTCTTTATGAAGTTTTCATGGATGTTTCATTCAAAAGTGCATTTTACATTAATGTTTGATATAGCAAAATACTGTCTTAGAGTAATTCCTTAAAATGCTGTTGTCTTAACTTATCAGAACAATTAAAAAATACTTTTTCACTCTCCAAACCCTTTTTCTGTTGTTTAGAATCCTGAAAGAAAAATGCAAGATTTTTGGTAGATAAAATTAAATTGTTTTACTTATTTAGATATTTTTTTATAGAGTTTCTAAATGGTAAATTATTTTGTTCTCTTAAAGCATGAAGCTTAAAAAAAAAGAAAATTAAAGAAAAACCAAGTTGTCAGATACATCGTTAACTTTTTTTTTCTTTTTCTCCCCAATGGAATGTAAACTGGCTACTTAAGCCAAGAATATTTTAGTACAGTGTTATTAATACTTGCTGGAGTACTTATCATGTCTTTTGTCCATCTTGACTGCAGAAATTGCTTAAACTTTTTGTAGCCCAATGCACACTGTTTCTGTTCATCAGAGCATGTTCTAATTATGACCATAAATCGTGTGTGCTTCTTTTGTGTTGTGTGTTCCACCCTTCTTTGTGTTGATATTTGTTTGTATACACTGGAAAATGCTTTTGTCATCTGCTTTGAGTTCTGTAAAGCTCAGGTTTGTGTGAATCTAGAGGTCCCGTGGATAGATGAGTTGTCTTCCTCTTGCTTTCTATGTCTGGTGCTCAGATTCTAAATCAGTTCAGCCACCTCTTCCTGTCTTGAATAGGAAGGTACTTAAATTCCCAAACAAAGCTGCAGGACTCTGGGAGCACTGTACTGATGTGACAGGAACTTCCCATGGATTTAGAAGTCTAAATTCCAGTATCTGGTAACAAAAGATTAATGTTATCACCTTTGTGGCTCAGCTGATACAAAGTAGGAGTCATCAATTGAACTGCTGACCTGCTCTGATCATCATAAGCAAGTTTCAAGAAGTTCTCTGTGTATGTGAGAATGGTCTTAATCACTGGCACGAACTCATGTTAGCCTAGAAACGTTTTTCATTAGCAGTATTGAGAACATGCACTGTCACTCATGCAGGCACTGCTGGATTCCCTGATAGTTTATGAGGAAGGAAGAGCTGGAAAGAGATGTTGCTTTATATGTTTCCTTTTTCTTTGGTGTCTCAGATAGAGTCAGCAGATGCGTGCCTAATCCTTGCCAATAAATACTGCGCTGACCCAGATGCTGAAGATGCCTCCAATATTATGAGGTAAACTCCGTAGTTTTTAAGAGCTTTTTGGTTCTTAACTCTGATTTGCTAATATTATATCTGATCTGTTGCACTTAAAGAGCATGGTAGGAATTTTATTTTTAACAGAACAAATTCTAAGATCCTCACAAATGTCCAGAGGTGACAATATCCTAAATTCCTACCTCAACTGCTTCATCTGTCTTCTAGTGACACTAGGAGAGACACTTAGAGCACAGGCTTTGGCACTCTTAGTTGTTTTGCAGGAGCCAGGGTGTAAGTGTTCCCAGCTGAACGCAGAGAGGAAGGGGAATGCAGTTAGGCTGTTGCAGCAATACGTGGCGTGAGTGCATGCGCTGCAGGGGCTGCTGCCAGCGCCTTCAACGCTTCATTCCCTGCTGCCCCTGGGTGCATCTGCTCCTACAAGTAATGCACTGCTCAGGGGATAGCAAAGCATACACAGGACTTGTCTCCTGTCTCCATCCTGCTCTTTTTTACACTGAAGGCCAATCATTGCTTGCTTTGCTTGACAAGGCATTTATGACATTAGGGACCACCAGATCTCCTCCTGCTTGTCTCTTGGTAGTCTCTGAAGGGAGAAGAAATCATCAGTCAGTAGATGGCAGCTAGAGTTACAACAAACCTAAGCCATTCTATTTTTTGTTTTTGTTCGTACAATCCTAGTTTCTGTGAGACAAGTCTCCTTTTTAAAATAAAATCTTAGTCAGTGATTGGTTTAGAGGTTTTCTAGTATTGGATTGGCCAGTGATATAAACAGATTTTACTGGCTTTTCAGGTGTTTGCATGCTGTGTATTAAAGGAAGGGGAGAAATAAAAAAATGCTACTAAAATTGCTCTTCTGGAAAACTACCACTGTGTACAAGAGATGTAGCCATATGAAAAAGACACAAGGCTAAAATATACCTAATTTCATTTTACAAATATGGTTTGAGTTGCAATGCAAGAAACTTTATTTTGACATAGATTGCATAAATACATTGAAAATATTCCAGTTCACAGATTGATGCATTCTTAGTAGATTTAATACATTTAATGTTATAAAATGCAAAAATTTTAATGTGAAAGTGGAATTCTCTTGTTTTTTCTCACAATTTAATCTCAAAAAAAAGCTTGTTTAATTAAACAATTCAAGAAATGGAAAATTAGAAGAAAAACTTTTAAATAATGCAATTTTTAAATGCTTCCTTTTTTAAGCTTTGATATGCTTAAAAGCACAAACCAGACCAGTTGTTTACAAGATACATTCTGCAAAACACCAATGTGAACACTTACAGCATTCAGTCTTATGAGACTGATGATTCCATAATAAGTCTGATTTTTTTTTCATTGTTTATCTTCTTTTTCTAACTTTAGTTTTAAAATAAAAGACTTATTTTTTGGGGGGCTGTTCATCTCTTTAATTTTACTCAATGCTTTTTTATAGCACACTATCAATTCATGAATTCCTCAAACATTTTTCTTTCCACTTAAAATCTGTACACAGCTGAGTATATCTTAGATTCATAATATAATTTAGAATGCAGAAAACATGCTGATTATGAAAGTAAACCTTAGCTAAATTCAGCATTCAGCTATCAGGTTTTATTGATCTTTGAATTAATCCATTAAAATAAAGATGAATTTGCATGTGTAACAAAAAATATTTTTTCAAGGTATTTAGATATGATGAATATCTAGCAGCTGTAAATAAATAATATGTGATGGGGCAGAAAGAAATTTTTTTTCAGGCATTTATTATTGGTAAACTTGATCAAGTATGTAGATTCAAAGACACAAGGATAATCACTGAGGACGATATAACAATTCCAACTGCATTATTTTCTTAACAGAATGAGTATCTGAACAGAGCTGCTAAAAAAGTGTCTTTTTCTGCAAACTCCATAAGAGCAAACCATTCAACTATTTCCTGAGGCTTTTTGCTTCCTAGTACTAGCCACTAATTCTTATCTCAGTTTGACTATGTGTAAATATTTCAGAGGTCTGATATTAATGAGTTTGCTTTACAGGCAGATGAATAAGAGGGTACAGTTTTAATTGTGGGACTTGACAACACAGTAAAATAGAGGTATTTGCATGCATTATCCAAATATCCTATCAGTTAAAAGTTATTTTAATAGGATTTTCCTTTTCTTTTTAGAGTAATTTCCATAAAGAATTACCATCCGAAGATAAGAATTATCACTCAGATGTTGCAGTACCACAATAAGGTAATGTGATGGCCAGAGTTTCTTCTCAGAGTTTTTTGCTACGTGGCATTCACTCATACATAATTTTTCTAGTTCCAGTAACAGCAAGCATTTTTTTCCAAACTAAAATGTCTTAATAAACCTTGTCAGGTATTCCAGTTACAAAGTAATTTAGTTTTATTTATATATGCAAGGGATTTTATCAAAATCTTGACATTTATTAGTTGCCTAGGATCTAATGATGAAATACACTATAAAACTGGTGCTAGGAAGGTTTGATGTAACCTGTTGCTAGAGCAAGAACAACTACTGTTGCTTGTTATGTCCTCTTCCCATATTTTATGGAAGAATCCTGTCTTTTTATAGAATAAAAACAAGGTTTCTCTCTGCTTTAAGCAGCCACAGAGAGAAAGTTTTTTAAATACTGCTGTTTGTTTGCTATTTCAATGCTTATGTCTTCAAGAATAGCTTTTATCAAATGCTGAACTGTGGCATTAACTTAGGAAGGGAAACAAGGAGGAAAGACTCTGTGCTTCCTTGTATCTCTGCAAATGTAAAAGTTACATGTCAGAGAAAATCCAACAGAGTTATGCCAATAACTAAACAGTATCTATACTTACCTAAGTGATCAGTTTCAATACTGCAGGTGTGTCTTGCTCAGGTATTTTTTTCATTCTGTCTTCATAAATAGCATTCGTAGAAAAAAGTTTGGATTTTTTTCTCTGTCAAGTACTGTTGTTCAGGGTGGAAGAAATGAAATAGGAAAGACAGGAGATGTATATGTTTTTAAATTATAGTGTCTTTTAAAGGTTGCAGCTTCACATAAGTTGTAATCTAAGTTTTATTAGCTTCTTGTATGTTATGTGTGTTCCTTATCAGTCAGACAGTAGCTCAAAGTGCTGTAAAAGGAACATGCAGAAGGGAAGGAAAACTTTACAATATTCTGCTTGTTCAGGTGTGAGGATGGACCTGACAGAATGCCACAGCCAGTATGTCTTGAGAAATGTAAGATTTTCTCTCTAGTAGATAAGAGTAGAACATTTCTTAGCTATAGAATTAAGCTCTGAAACGCTTGGAGTGCTTCTGGCTACTCAGAAAAAGTAAAGGCATTAACAGAGAAAATCATTCCCTGCTGTCTTTCATTTCTGATTCTTCACATGTGGGATATTTTGTTTGTTTGTTTGTTTTCCAGGCCCATCTACTAAATATCCCAAGCTGGAACTGGAAAGAAGGGGATGATGCAATCTGTCTTGCTGAGCTGAAGCTGGGTTTCATAGCCCAGAGCTGCCTGGCACCCGGCCTTTCAACAATGTTAGCAAACCTCTTCTCTATGAGGTCATTCATAAAGGTAATGCCTTTTCTCATTAGAACATACCAGTCTGCAGCTGAGGTTGTCAGAGACTGGAGTAGAGAACATGATTCAAATGTGAAACAGATAGAAAGACATTAACAAGTTATATAAGACTGAAAAAACCAGCTAAGAAAAGTGGGCAATAAGCAAGGTTCCATCAACTTGTGGGGTTTTTTTTTAATATTTATTCAGCAAGTGTCTGGCCTTTAAAATATTTTCCAAATCATCATCCATTTCCAGGGAGATATTTCTGGCATTTTGTGTTCTGCTTGGTTTTAGACAAACCACATGTTTTTTCTATGAGAGAAGTTGCTGCTGCTACAACAAAAATATGTTTTATCTGAGTCCCATGTAGCAACAAAGTGCCAAGAAAAAGGGACTGGTCATTTTGGTCTTTTACTTCAAGAGACTAATGGACCTCTGACTGTGAGTAAATAAGGAGAATGTGTTAGAAGTGAGGCCCAGACTTCCCAGAACATCATTCATTAATTGTTTCTCCTCAGTTTAAGAGGTTTTTTGGACTTAGATTACAAAATTTTAACCCGGTTAGACTTCTGTGGCAGCTGAACTGGTTCACTGGACCAAGGCCTCGATTGCAGCAATCCTTGCATCCTTCCTGGTGCATTTCAGGGACACTGATTCCAAACGTAAAGCATGGGCAGTTTCCAGTCTCATGGGTGCTATTAATGGGGTGGGAAGCATTGGAGTGAAAGGTAGGCTGTGGTCAACTTCAAATCATCTATGCAAGTAAGGTAAAAATAAAAATATCCTATGTCCTCAGATAGCAAAGCCAGGACTGTTCTCTTAGAGATGCATATGTTGGTGCAGGACAGTGAGTATTTTCTTCTTGTAAAGCCCTGACATCATTGTGAAGGTATCCTTAGAAGACAGCAGACTCCCATGTGTCAAAAATATTTCATACTATTGCATTTAATCAAAAAAGGTCAGTTTTCAATATGGAAACTGGTCTGGACTCTGCACATTGCTGCCTGCAGTTACAATATCTTCATCTTTATTCATCTTTTTTCATGTTCTGAAAAAAAAAAACAAACCAAAAAAACAAAACAAAACAAAACAAAAAAAAACAACAAAAAAAACCCTGAAAGAAGCAAAAAAAAGAAAGTTGTTTTACTTCAATAAACCAGAAATCTATCTGTGACTCCTCAGCATGTGGCCATTGGGATAGTAATCCTTTCTGCCTATATCCCAGAAGAAAACTCTATCTCCTGTGAACGTCACTCTCCTTGCCAGTCAGCTTGGTCTCTCTCACTCTTGCCTGCTGTGGTAACGCAAGACTCTCAGGAGTCTCAAACAGTTGTAACAGTCACACTAATGTATGCAAATTACTGAGGCAACCTGTTGTATGAACTCTGTTTTGGCACCAGAGTTCATGTGAAACTTTTGCTCACCTTCTGTCTTTCAAAAATCAGATAGGTTCAATTTTCTCCTAAGGAGATCCAAATATGTGGGTATCCTCAGAAGCCTGTCTTAATTCAAGCTATTTTAATACTGATTTTAAACAGCGAGAAATGGAGAGATTCACAAAATGATGAAGTGTATAAATGTTTGACTATGGGCGAACTGTACTAGAATCACACACATTTATGGTCTGGATTTTTATCTAAAAACATTTAAAGCAGTCAAAACCTGGATATGTACAGGTGCCATGTTTCCAAAAGATATATCTAACCACTTCTGCCGTTATCTTAGCCACCTGTTCTCTAATTTTAGAGTACATTTTTATAATAGCTCGAATACAGTTACAGATTGGATCTCATTGATGAACAGTTTTAAGCTGAAGGCTCAGCTTTGCAAGGTATTGCTCAAATTACATCTAAGTATCTCTTTGTATGCAGAATAAGCATAAAAATAGCAATGAATTTGATTTGGGGGAAGTTGTCATTGTCAGTTTTGCTCTTGTGTCTGATTATATACAGTTATAAGCAGAGTAATGTGCAGACTTACCTTGACTTGTGTGGCTTCAAATGTCATCTTCACATTGCACTGGGAGGAAGAAACGCCGTAAGAGAGTGCATTAAGATTGTAATTCTCTGTTAATAGCAGTTAAAAATATGTTTGCTTCATAATTAAGAGTGAATTTTCTAATCAAGTAAAATGCGCATCTTCACTTCCAAAGATCTCTGACTAATTCAAAATCTGAAGCCAAATAAATGTACAAGAATTGAGACACATTTATGTGACTCTAACCCTCTTGGTGATAAAAAAAGGGTTTGTTTATTTAGCTGAAAGCATGTTCTTTCTCATGTCTGTCTCACTCTTAGAAACTTGAAAACTTACTGAATACTGGCTGCGCATCAGCAGTGCTTGGTAGGAGAGCAGCTATTGATTAGAAATGTTAGAAGACTCTGAAGAGAAATGTGTTCATTCCCTAAAAGAACTTTCACCCCTTTTCATTAAGAGCATTCAATTTAAGTACTGTCAGACCTTCATAAATTCCTTGGGTAAACATTATTAGTGGAGTCTCTCACCAGTCAGGAGATTGCCAGGAAAATGTACAGATATGTCTGTATTTTTTAATGAAAGCTTGCAATATGTGTTTGTTCCACCTCTGTAGTGTGATTAGAAAGTGATTTAATGTGCCATAAATGTTTGGTCGGTCAAACACAAATGAACATGATTGATGGTGACATTGTACACATTTAACTCATTATGTGTTACTTTACAGCAAAATTATTTGTGTAAACGGTCTGCTCAGTATTAGAAGAAAAACAAACTAAGAAACCTCAAAATATTATATTTGTTCCTAATATTTTCCTTTTGGTTTTAGCAATGCAGTATCATATGGAATCCTTTATATTCTTTTTGGCACCAAACTGAACAAAAAGGAAATCAGCTCAAAAAGATTAATGTTCTGTAAAGACAGATCGCACCAAACTATATGCTAAAGGAAAAAAAACCCACAAAACTTTACACCTGTAAACTGTATTTTAATAATCCAGTCTTCTTATAACATAGACTGTTACTGTTGTATTAAAAAAAGGAATTTGGACTCTTTATTGACTTGCACAGTCTCAGAAAAAAGGTGGAAACACTGTGCTGTACTGCATTTTCTGTATTGTTTGAATTAGCAAGTGCATACCAGAAGTCTGTCTATATCAAAAACATTGCAAAAAGCAGATATGAAATAATAGGCCGAGATGATCAAATTTAGTCCCTGTGTACAATCCTACAAGCCAAGATGCAACCTACAAGCCAAGTTGGAATTGTTGTGTAAATTAATAAAATGTGGAATGTGGTACTTGAATGTAAGACAAGTCCACAGCCAAATTAGTTTTATCTCTTCTCTTTACGTAAGACAGCCAGTACACCTCATTCCAGATCTGAAAATTACTTAGAGCTGTCTGTATTATCATCTAAGCTATTTTGAGAGCCAGAAAGTTTTGTGGGCTCTTTTGGCAGCTTTTGCTCACTCCTACACATGTGCAATGCCCACTTTACATTCTTATCTAGTCCAGGCTGAAAGAGAGACATAATAATGCCACACAGATTACATCAGTTGGGTGCTTACCTACAATGATGGAACACATCAACTTGTTTGCTATTTATTTTTCACCACCTAGGCAGCCTTGGACTGTTATAAATTGTGGAACTGGAGTATGAACAGTGAAATCCTTGACATATAGGAGTGCTTTAAAAGGGAAGTGAGAAGGAAATGCAATGTCTTGATTTATTGTGAGGTTCTTCAGGAAGCTGCATAATAAACTGATTGCATGATCCTACTCTCAGGACCTAGACCAAATAATAAATGTAGCCTGTTACCAAATAACATTTATCTTAAAAGAGCATGTAAAGATCTTCCTGACCATAGTGTTGTAAAATCATGGATTCTAGGAATTAAAATCTGTTGTGGTTTAACACTGTTTGCTGTGTACACATAATATCAGTCCTTCTGATAAGAGTGTACTTGTCTTGGGCTAAAGTCTACTGCATTGTCAGTCAATCATTTGAACAGGTCAACACCAGTCTCTGCTTTGCCTCGTGATGGCATAGAAGTTTTGCCCTGTTTTGTATATTTGAAACTAATAGAAGGAGAGCCTGTACGCCTTTCAGTTCAAATCCATCAAGGCCAGAATCTAAAAAAGAATAAGATGTCATTATATTTCAAAGATACTCTCTCTGACCCTCTAAAAAATTCTACATTAGGATTAATGAGGAGGAGTGCATAAGTCTCATTTGTAATTCAAACTAATCTTAATTAGCATATTTGATATTTTATAAAATAAAATCTTTTTATACAAATTTTAAAAATCATCCTTGCTTACAGAAAGCTGTGGAAATCATTGACTGAGATTGTAAAGTCTTCATACTAAGGATATTTGTTAGCTTTGATTTCAGCAGCCAATGGAATTGACTAAAGAGGTAGTTGATAATTTATAATAATGAAGGAAATGCAGTTATAAGACTGCAAATCTAAGAAGCTTTACTGCATGATATGATCATAAGAACTGCTTTCAGCCAGTTACTTTTCTGTCAGATTTAGATATCCATATGCAAAGGCATAACAAAATTAGGCATTCACTCAAGCAGTTTGGGTGGACTGAAAAAGGCATTAGAGGTGAATGGGAGGAAATATTTTAACTACATTGCTTTCAATATACACTTCCTTTTCAACTACCAGTCATGAATACTCAAGGTCATATTGAGTTAGGACAAGGGGTTATGGCTTTAAATTGGCAGAAGGCAGGATTGGATTAGGTATTAGGATGAAACTGTTTACTGTGAGAGTGGTGAGGCACAGGAACAGGTTGCCCAGAGAAGTAATGGTTGTCTCATACTTGGGAGTCTCCAAGGCCAGTTGGATGGGGCTCTGAGCAGCCTGGTCCAGTGGAAGGGGTACCAGCCTACAGCGGGGGCTTGAATGAGGCAGTCTTTAAGTTCCCTTCCAACCCAAACCATTCTGTGATTCTGTGGGTGCTTTCTTTTCATTCTTATCTATATTGTTTGAGATAGAGAATTGTAACATTAAACATCCTCAAAGGCTCTGTCCTGTTTTGTGCTCTTTCCATGGTGGTCAACTGATGAGCTGATCTTATTTAAGACTTCTCCTTTCACTGTGTGTGTAGGAATTCTATATCCACCATCCTTTCCCTTGCAAAATGCAATAAAAAATCCTAGGTCTCACTCCAGCCCCAGAATTTATTCTCTGTCTTGATAGCGAAACTTAGATCTTAGCAGAAGAGATTATATAGCATGATCAGGTTCAGATACACTCAATCTCTCTCCTCTAACTATTTATGTCATTACACTGAAAAGCTAATGCTATGAGCAAGATAGATCTTTTGGAGCTACGGAGCTCCTAATAATTACACTGCTGGGTGTACAGCTGGGTGTATTAAAGGTTTTCATTTTCTTCTGACAATACTAATGGTTGTGCTTGCAAGAGCTACATCATTTTTTTCATATCTCTGTCACCATGTCTCACTAGGAATTGCTTGTATTATGTAAATATATTTGCTGATAACAGTATTGTATCTATATATGAAATAGAGGAGAGCAGAGGAGTATTGTGACTTAAAGATTCAGATGAAAATTACATTTCTTCTCTTGGACTGCACTCTGTAATTTTCCAGCTATTCTTCTTATAGGCTATTGAAGCAGTGAATAATTTGTTTTATGACTATCAGGAGACAGAATTTCAGTGTGACTTAGGGTGAGATAATCATGTGTTTGCAGTACTAGAGAGGAATCAGAAAGATACAGATTGGAGTTGTAGTAGTATGGCCCATTCTGGATCAGTTCCTAAACTTTAAAATATCATCACAAAGGCTTAACGTAGTCAAGAGCATAATGACTCCTAAAGTATTTTTCCTCACAAAAGACACAGGTTGGTGACCATCTGTCTCTCTGAAATCACTGGGAAAATGTCATGGTTCAGGTGGAGATAAAACAGGAAGATCACCTTTAGTCGACTGTTCTAATCATTTTATAATATTTTATAGCATCCCAAATACCAGAAATTCTTTAAATTCTATAATCAGCATCTTGTGGTCTCCTAACAGATCATATCTTAAAGACTGCAATCAATAAATGAAATTTAATTTAACACTAACTGGTATCTATGGAGCTTGATCATTGCTTTCTCAGTGTTTGGTCTTTTCCAGTCCTTTCTTGGTCCTTGACTAAGGAGTATTTAACTGTAGGTCTGATCTGGGGTTCCTTGCTCCAAATCAAAACCATCTGCCTAAAGAAAAGAAAGCAAGGGAAGAAAGTAGAAAGGGAGATATTTAATGCATTTGTATATTTTTTTCCAACCCCAGGTGGTGTCAATCTAAGAAAAAGCCACAAAATAGACCAAAAGTTACAAACATGCCTTTGCTATCATTACTCTTATTTTTACCAAGCCTGCACTTTATCTCTCTTCTGTATATAGAGTTGCTGATCAGCAACATTTGCAAGCTTCCTATAAATGAAAGGGTTATAAAAAATGTGATATGGCTTCTCTGTGTGTGGTGGGGAATAATACAATGCAAATCCCTTTTACCATCCCACATGGCCTCTGAATGGTGAAACAATTTCTGTTGAAGAAATTTCTCCTGATTGTTTGCAGCCCACTTGTCAGGCTGTATATGATTTGGAACATCTCCATATTGCAATTTATTCTTGCAGTCATTTACATCTCCAGAACTAAAGTAACTGATTACTTGGCAGCTTGTCAACAGGAGGAGGGAATTAAACAACAGTTAAAAGTCCCCAAAAACCAAAAAACAAACCAAAACAAAAAAAAGCAAACCCAAACAAATCAAAAAACCCAAACCCCACAAATAAACCAAAGAAAGAAAAAAAAAATTTAAACTTTCATTTCACCAGGTTTCTTAACAAGTTTTGATCCTCCTGTTCTTTACAGCATTTTTTTTAAAGAGTGCCTTTTGGCTAGTTTAACATGAGAAAAAGATTGATGAATCCTAAATTAATACCCTATTTTGGGATAAAAATGCAAACTTATCTAAAATACTATATTAAGTCCTGTCAAAATAGCTGTGGAATACTGAAATTTTAAAACTTGAAATTTTCTAGTCCAAGGGAATCATAGAATCACAGAATACCTTGAGTTTGAAGGGACTGACAGGGTTATTGAATCCATCTCCTGGCCCTGTGCAGGCCATGCCAGGAGTCACACCACATGCCTGAGAGCATTGTCCAGATGCTTCTTGAGCTCTGTCTTGGTGCTGTGATCACTGCCCTGGGGAGCTCTTCCAGTGCCCAGCCACCCTCTGGGGAGGATCCATTTCCTGACATCCAACCTAAACCTCCCCTGCCACAGCTTCAGGCCATCCCCCCAGGTCCTGTCACTGTCACCACAGAGGGCACGCCATTGTCTGCCCCTCTGCTTCCCTTGTGAGGCAGCTGTAACTGCAGTGAGGTCTGCTCCAGGCTGAACAGACCAAGTGACCTCAGCTGCTCCTCGTACTGCTTCTGCTCAAGACCCTTCACCACCTTCATTGTCCTTCTCTGGAAACTCTCTAGCAGCTTAATGTCTTTCTTATATTGTGATGCTGCAAACTGCCCCCAGGACTTGCATGAAGCTGCCCTGGTGCAGAGCAGAGCAGGGTAATTCCCTCCCTTGCCCACCTGGCAATGCCTCCCTAAGACAGGCTGAGAAAGTTGGGGCTGGTCAGCCTGAAGAAGAGAAGGCCATGTGGAGACCTCATAGCAATCTTCCAGTATCTGAAGGGGGTGGCAGGGAAGCCAGAGGGGGATTCTTTGTTGCAAACTGCAGTGATAGAACAAGGAGTAGTATGTAAAAATCTGAGAGGAGAAATTTAGGCTAGATATCTGGAAGGAATTCATTACTGTGTGAGTAGATAAACACTGGAACAGGTTGTCCAGGGCAGTTGTGGATGCCCCAGTTTGGGCAGTGTTCAAGGCCAGGTTGGGTAAGGCCTTAAGCAGCCTGGTCTGGTAAGACCTGTCCTTTCCATAGCAGGAAGGGTTGGGGACTAGGTGATCTTTAAGGTCTTTCCAACCCTTAACATTCCACATAGAACATTCTACTATTTTTAAAGAGAGAAAATTGGGAAACTTTTTTCCTCATGCTCTCTACAGTTTTATTTCACCCCGTGCTCAGTGTGCTTGACAAGAAATCAGTGTATTATTTTTTGCATATGGTACTTGATTTACTATGAGGACTCTGTTTTGGGTGGGGTTTCAGCATTGTAGAAAATCCCTTAAAAATAAATGAGGTTAATTGCCATAACAGCATACTGACTTACGTATTAAAATCTGATTCTTGTTTAAGCAGTTGTTTGTAAATTTCAAAGAAAGCTGTGATTTTTACTCAGAACTCTGCATATTTCTTTGGTTTTAGATTGAGGAGGATACATGGCAGAAATACTACCTGGAAGGAGTTGCGAATGAAATGTATACAGAATATCTGTCTAGTGCCTTTGTGGGTTTGTCCTTCCCTGCAGTTTGTGAGTAAGTAGAAATAAATTTAATATACAGAAGTATATCCCTTCTTGCAAGAGAAATCTAATTTTTTTGCATGAGACCCTTTCACTTGGCTAAAGTCCTAATGTTGCTACATCTGATGGTGTCTAATAAAATTAACATTAAAGCAGTATCTGAAACATTGTAATGCCTGGTTTCTGGAGAGATTTTTAATTAAGTGATTCTAAATGAAAGCATAAATGTTTTTGGTATTGAACAAACTCATCAGCAATCTTTTTAAATTAAGTTATTTACTCACAAGCATGATCTGGTTATTTTTCGAGTGATTCTCATTCTTCGGATAGTGGTGGTCAGCATGACCACCTCAGCTTGGGTTCCATTCCAAGGAAACTATTCATTAATTTAAGCAGATGTCATGGAGTCATATGAGCAGTGTGGCACCAGAGCTCTGTGGAAGTGGTTGCAAAGCACTTGCAGCCAGTGAAGTATGTCAGAGAAGATATGTCTATTCAGTTAAGAGAAAGAAGCACATAGTATATAACCATAGTGTGAGCCATGCAACAACTTCATTTCTGGAGGCTGAAAAATGCTTATATTTATCCTAGAACGAGTCTGTGAATGAGATATTCGTATGCATAAGGTTTGTATAATGAATACTCAGTCCACATAATCAGGTTAGTTTAGCACACTGATATTTCCTCTTTGGCTGGCACTGCTCTTCATTCCAGCCGTAGTGAAAGGTCACCACAAAGGCTTTGGACAGCTTTTCCTACAGACTGTGCAAATGCTTAAAAAGAAACAGACCCTACTTGGATGAGCTTGTGTCAAACTAGTTAACATAGAAAAACTTCTGAAGACTCCATTCTTAGAGAAGGAAATAGATGAAGAAGGAAAATACCATCTCTTATGTAAAGGAGGATAAGTATGTTTACACTCCTCTAACTCCCCCACCTTTCCCAATTTTTACAGGAGCAAAAACATGACATAAGAATGAGGGGGAAACAACTGTTAGACAAATATTATCCATTAAGGAATTGTCTGGGATGTAGCTATGACAGAGCCCAGTCTTCAGTTTGCTGGTAAAGTTAAGGAGTCAATCCATCTTTGTACTGGGTCAGCCACACTGTGTTGAGTTTACTCAGGGGAAAAGTTATTTACTATATGTATGAAAGTTTATGTGGTTTTCTTGAAACAGGAAATCTCATAACGTAATTCAGAAGTGTATATTATATGCAGAATGGATGGTAGTTTGTGCTGTTAACACTAGCTACAGTAATGAAAATTAAATCTCCACACCAAACCATTTTAAATGTGTCAAGTTTCTATATGAGTTTGTAGGTAGATGTGACCGAGACTGTATTTGACATAAAGCTGACATTCGTTTGTCTGTGCTGGTAGAATGGAGATAAAATAATCAAGTAAAAAAGGGTGCTTATTGAGATTTAGAAACATGTCTAAACTTTGGAGGTCTCCTCAAGCATTTGATTATCTGAAACAGCAAACTGTGTTAGCTAGTTTAAGTGAAACAAAAAGATTTATCTCAAATTTTCCAATAGCTAAAAACACACTGAAAATTAAAATGTAGTATTACTTATTAATGAGTTTAGTGCATAGGTTTTTTTCATTACTGTACGAATTGACTGCTCAGTTTCCTGAAGAATGGAAGGACAAGGACAGCATAATGTCCATTGCATTGGTTTGGGATGGGGAAATTGAATCATTGGTTAGGCTTAGTGTATTCAGCTACCCATGAAATATATAGACTTTGAGAACAGATTTTGTTCCATAGCTTTTAAAATTCATGCAGTCAATGACATTTTAGAAGTCTGAAATTAAATGAAATGTTCTGCTTCCTCAGGTTATTTGTCATAAATACAAGTCTAGGAATGTGATTCTGTTGTAGATAGGCTGCCATACAGTCTGGATAACAAAGAGCATGCAGAGACAGTGAGGATGGGACACTCAATATTGCTGAAGGATTTCAAGCTTTTAATGTCATCACTAGGGTGAAGAATTAGATGGAAACAGAAGAATATCAGTCTGCCAAGTTCTATTTATAACTCCACCTGTGTGTACTGTGTGAACATGTTCAAAACAATATATTTTCAAATGCAAATGTAGTTCCTAACGCTCTGCGCCCTTGGATATTGCTGGGCCAGGTGTGGATGATGTTGATTGAAGATAAACTAACCAATCTATCTCCCACTAGTGCACAGCTTTCTAGTATTTAGTAACGCAAGGCTAACCTTCACCTGGGTTCTAGGCTTACCATTCTCTACACCCAAATTTTCTTAATGAAGCCAGCACATGTCTGGAGGGACACTCGACCTAGTGGTGGGAGCAGCCACCTGTCCTTGTGTCATGTGGGTTGTGAAAGGGGACTGACTCCTGGCCTCTTCTCTTCCTGCAGACTGGTGTTTGCGAAACTAAAGCTCTTAATGATAGCCATAGAATACAAGTCGGAAAAACGCGAAAGCAGGTACGTCCAATGCCACCAACTTTTGAAGTTCTCGAATGCACTGTCAAGAATTTTGCCTGCTTTTTTTTTCAGAATGAACATAGCTATTCTTTGAAACATTTCAGAATGTAGCTAGCATGCCATCGCCTTGCAGCATTTCAAATAGGACTGAAAGGGACTTAATTCTGCCCTCTTCCTCCCTAAAATTAACCCAATGTTAATGTTTAGTAAAAAGTGCAGTAGTACATATGTCTCATCTCCAGGAGTGATTTTACATATGGAAAAGCTTACAATTTTTGTGTTTATAGCATATCACTTTTAATCAGAGGTTCAGCTTACGCTACTGAAAAGAATGGAAAACAGATGTGATATCAAAATTCATTATGGCTCTGTGTATTCTCAAAATATAAATTTAATTTAAGTTAGTTTGGGTGAACCAGTTTAGATACGATACAGGATAAACAAATACAGGATAAACATAATATTTAAATGGTATCTGTTCTGACAAAACTTACATGAATAACAACATGAAACTGGAAAAGATTAATTTAGCCTTGAAATTACCAATTGGCTGGCCACTTTCATCAACCAAAAAGAAAAATCATTTTTAGTACGAATTCAAAGATGGGAAGTGTTTCATGTGCTTTTTTTTTTTTTTTGTGCAAAGGTTCACAGAAACCTGATTGAACATTGGAGTCAATCTTCCATCAACTTGTCCATCAGTGCTTTAAGTTATATTCATTTCTATGTAAAAAAATGTTTTAAATGTTCTCTGCAGCATGTGGAGGGTCAGTTAATAAAAATTTGACAATCTGAGAGGAATTCAATTTTCCTCTTTCGAAATTGTTTTGTACCGCTGTAGTAAACCTGGAGTCATGCATACTAGTTCATCTTTTTGGCCACTAATTACTTTTTAGTGGCTAAAGGGCACTTTGGAGGACAATTGCTTCTTCTCACAGGAGAACCAGTTCTATCAATTGAATTAATTCTACAGATTCTGGGGTTTTGAAAGTTTAATACTTAGTATTACCTTTCATGACTTTTCTTTATTAAAAGAATTTATAAAACCTGTGTTAGACATTTGACATGGAAAAAGCAGCATTACAAATACTTATGAGTATTTCCATACCCAATAGTAGATTCTGCCAGATTCTTCCATATGTTATAAAATTAAATGTCATGTATATACTATTGGATATCATTTTTGTTCACACTATGCTGATTAAGAAATCCTTTTTTTTACTCTCAGATTTTTTTATGCTGTATTTAGCTCCTTTGGACTCTTAAAATACTTCTCCATTGAAAGACTTCATTCTGCATTAGCTAATGTAAAGCAAACAATCTATTCCTCTGTCTGTGAACAATTTATTCTCTTGCTAGAAAAAGGAAGAATACGATAGTAACAGCAGTGGAACAATTTACCAGATTTTGTGTCTTCAGTATTAAGAAACATTTGTTTTCTGTTTTTCTCCTAACAATTGTTTACCAACTTTACATTGCCATTACTTCAATTGTCATTTACTTGCGTAAGTGCTAGTATTGCAGTCTTTTGCAGTAATAACAGATTGTTCTTGGCTTCCATATCATTCTTTGCATTAATTTCAGTGGGAGTTGTATTGAGTTCTTAATCAAAAGGTGATGCAAAGGATCCCACAAAAAGTAACACAGTGTGATACAATCATATATTTCTTACTTAAAGCCACACAGGTAACAGTTTGCAATAATTATTATAATAGGGGAAAAAAAGAGCCTAAAATTGCTGGAAGCAATGCTAACAAAGGGATATTGACACTGGATTTGTTGAATCTGTAACAAGAGGAGGGCATATCGGGTAGATAGTCACATTTTCTTATAACTCTGATCCACAGTAATATCTGCTGATTTTATTAACCAGTGATAATTTTATAGTCACTGTTTGATCAATTACAGAGCTGCCTGCAGTGTATCTTTACTGTTCCACTTGTTCCTGCGCTCTTCAATTCAAATATGTTAACTAGATATTTGTGGATTTCTGATCCTTTAGTCAAACCAGAAAGGTAATGCAACAAAACTTCAGTTTCTCACCTCCTAAGTAGACTTGCATTTCCATGCATCTTATTAAATGAAAAGGTGAGAAATTAAAATAAAAGCATAGCATTGCTTAGAAGTGCAAGCTCTTTTTGAGCAATGTAAATTTGTCATTTTTCAATTATGTTTGTTGATGCTGACACTGGAAATATTTTATTCTGCTCATATTCAAATTTCTTCATGTAAATTCTTCATAGAGGTGAAGTGGGAACTGATGATGGATATTGTTTTAAGCTTTTAATCTTTATGAGAGTGATGGAAAGTAGATACATGCTGATTTCTTTTATAATTATACTTTGCATTCATATTTTGTAAAGCTACAATAGAAGAAGTTTTATATAATTTAAAATTTAGAGAAACAATGTTAAATAGAACTAAAAATTTAGAACATGATGTAGATGGCACCCTTTCATTAAGGGCTGATACTTCCTGTTGTAGCTGAGACAGATCTCGAAACAGTATTTTCAGAAGCAGAGGAAATTTTCAAAGCATTCTATCTCTACTTAAAGGATGATAAGATCTTACTTCCAACAGTTTAATTTTTATTACTAATCATAATAAAATGTTTATATCATTAAATTATGTATCAGATTTTTCATTTCACAGGGAGTTTCCTGTTAAGATTAGTTTCATTTCACTTCATGACTGAACTCAGAGCTAAAGCAATAAATATGATTCAGGAGTGTATGCAGCTCTAAACAGTAGTCATGTGAGGGCATTCTAAATTTCCTAATCACTTCTTTAAATTTTCAACTCAATCTTAAGGATAAATACTAGTCCCATGCCATTGAATGGCAGACTTTTATTTGAATGTTAATACCTTTGTTAGATGTACAATAACATAAATACTAATCTAGCTCTGGTTTTTTTGTCCAGGCAGTCACCTAGATTCAAATTTTCTAAACCTTTCTGATTTACAGTCAAATTCTGTTAACACTACTGTAGGGAATTCGATATCAATAGTAATTAAAAATTACCAGAACTCTATCCAAGCTAATATTGCTCTACATGTTAGTGGCAGCTGAGCTTCCTGCCTGCAGATGGTTTTTTTCTTCTTTTTTCCTGACTACTAATAAAGCCACACAAAACAGAAATTACGCCTTGATAACAAGTTTTGTCAGTTTAGGTAGTAATTACTAAAAAATTACAATTTTACAAGATTGCTTAAAAGCAGATATTCAAGCCTAAATATAAGTAATATAGTTATAAATATGATAAATGTATGTTAGTTTTCATATAATGGGTAGATTATCTAGAGTATTTTTATTTTTTTTAGGCAACTGCTTCTCATGAAGGTATCTTAAAGATTAATTAAAAAAAAAAAAGATTAGATTTTTTAACCTTTGCATTTATATCTTTGATATGTTTGAATTATTTCTCAGCTATCAAAGAAATCTCTGAGTTTACAAAACTCAGTTTAGAGTGTTTCTGACCAGGTACTAAAGTCTGCACTCTAGTAACTCCAGCTCAGTTAACCATTCCTTCATCTCTAATTGATTTCTGGGAATGTTACAACCTGTGATTAAGAACAGGAAGCACTTAAATGATTTTTTATCTCCCTGATGCAAGCCAAATACTATCGCTTAAAGAAAATGCTCTTTGCTTATTTGGAGGGGTTTTGCTTTTTTGTAGAAAAATGCAAAGGAAACTTGGAGAACATGAACCTGAAAATATCTCAGTGTTAAATATATAGCAAAAAGTAACATTTCAAAATTCAGACATTCAAACTCATCATCTGAAATCCCTTTTAGAGAGATTTCTGCCTTCCTTTCCCCCCCTGTATTTTTATTCTACATAACTAAGCAAGAAGGAAAGCCTAACCAGGATTCTTCCCTCCTGCTCCCCATTTGCACTCCTCTTGTAAAATTTTCTCTTTGTCTATCCATATATTTGTTCTCATTCTCAGCAGAAAAACCTTTAAGCCTTGAAGACTTATAAATAAAGGGTTTTTTTGCTTTTGCTTTGGTGTCAGTTGATTTCTTATCAAAGTGTTTGATTTGCAATTTTTTTCTTGTCGTTTGCAGAAGCCGAAAGCGGTATGCCCTCTTCGTTACCTTTCCTTCCAACCTCAATCCTATCTTCACTCCTTCTAACTTCAGGACTAATTCCTTGCCAAGAACGCAGGAAGATAACATCTTTGTCTATCTTTCTCTGTATATACACACACATATATACCTATATATATATATTAATCTATTTATGTGTGTGTGTGTATATATATATCTGTGTGTATATTTATATATGAGCCCCCAATCTCAAAGAGGAGAGAGAGAACAGCATTTTGTCTCTCCAGTGTTTCTTGTGACTCACGCACTAACTTCTTTGCAGGAAGTACAAAATAAAACAGGATTGGTTTTTTAGGCTTTTTTTCTCCCATTTGTGGAATCATTGGTGTATCAGATTGTTGCATTTGAAAAGCAGATTTTACTGTTAATATTTCCTGTCCTCATTTTGACTGTATCATGACGATGTATATTTCGTCTTTACCAGCCCTTGTGCTGCCATATTGTTTTCATATTCACACCTTCATTGATGTCCTTCTTTCCCCAGAATCTTCCTTCAAAAAATGTCTTACAGTACAGTAGTTCATGTTCTCTTGCAGTCTCATTTTCCATTAACAACAACCAAATACCTGATTCTTTGCGTTTCTGGTCCTGTTTTGAGTCCCGTTATTCATAATACAGTACTCATTAAAGCTGTTATACTGTTCCAGTCAAAGTGCCATGGATAGTTTGTATTATATGTCACGTTCATTTTAATGACATTTATTAACTCATTTATGAAGATCTTACTGAGCGTATTTTTTTTCTCAGCTTTGGGGTTTTTTTTTTGAGATGGCATGTTTTGCATTTTCTTTGCTGTACCATGCTGTGAGTCCTTCTCTAGTCTACATTCTATCATGCTGCCATTGGTTTGGATGAAGTAAATAAGGCATGCTCTTCCATATCCTTGTCTCTCTTTTATCTCTCTTCCCCCAACAGCTTTTTTTTTTTCCTAATTGCTTATAGCAGTCTGTCTGACTGTCAGTGATGGTCTTTGGAGACCTGCTCTCATTTTCCAGACATTACAATTTCCTTCTTCATTGTACTCTTCAAACTCTATTTTCCATGTCTGTTCTGTTGTTGTATGTTGTATGTGTTATATGTATTTAAGTTTTAGTCTTACCTTCCTATAGTTTGAGTAGATATGTGATAAGAGAGGTGGCTTCCTGTCAGTTTGGCATTATTGATATGATCCAACTGCAGAGAAGTTACTGCAACACTTAGCATCTCCAAGGATCTGCAGCTGTTGCACCTCTACTTTGCTTCTTGCTTAAAAGTATATCTTATCTCGTGGTGAAGGCATGTTAATGCTGGCATGATGAGCAATATGAACAAGTGTTGTACTAAGTGAAGTTGCTTGCTCCCAGAATAAAGTATATTGTTCTGCCTCACTGTACTAATAATTCATCACTTCTGGAACCAGAAGGAATAATTCAATTGTTTCCAAGTGTATTGATTTCACAATCACTGTTAAACTAGTTTGGACTATGCCCAAATAAAATACCTCATGCACATCCTGTAGACCATGACTTAGTAGGTTCTGTATTAAAAAACTTAACTCCTGGGAGCAAGCTTTTATATGCTTGTAGTAACTAAGCTTTAATATACTGTAGCATGTAATGTGCACTGTGTCTTTTGCCTTGTATTCTTTTTAGTGTCTGACTAGATTTTGCTGTATAGAGCAATATGGAGCATTATGAACTAATGTTGGTGACAGAGCCCAGAAGAAAGAAGCAATACTTATGAATTGCAATTAGTGTGAAAACTGATACGTGCACAACTCCCACTATGAGATTTGTGCACCTACACTCACACTCCACTTCAAAACATACCCTGAAACAAACAAAAAAAAAAAATTATCTCCAACTACTTCTATAGTTGGATGAATGATATGGTATGTTTTAAAAGCCCGCTATGCTAATAGTGATTCTTTTTATCTGGGCATAGCATGAAACAATCAAGAATAATAGCTGATTTCATTTAAAATTGTGGTAGCTATAGTAAGTAATACCACGTTATTTTGTTTTAGATAATGTCTTCATAGAACTTAAACAATATTATATCTTCCTGATTACTAGATGATATTGCTACTGTTTGAGTTGCATGGGGAATGGTACAGTACATCTACCACAAGGTTTAAAACAGAATTGTTACAGCTTTTGTCATTCGTTCAGTCAAAATTTTGGTGTTTGTGTTTTGTTTAATTAAATGTTTGGTCTTTTCCTTTAGAATAGGATGATGGCAGTCACAGGGTAGCCCTACAGCTGAAAACAAACACACACAAAAAAAAAGTAGGGTTACTAAATTAGAAAAGTTTCCGTGATGCAGGGATGAACTGTTCAACTGGTCACTGATAGTGGGTTTCATCACACATGACTTTATCAATCAAAATGTTAAATGTCTCATCTCCTATTAATTATCCAGACTTAGTCCATAATTGCAAGGGAAGAGAGAGACAGTTCTTGAATGCATTAGAGTTCAATCCTAAAATAGTTGAGATGAATCCCACTTTTAGTGCTAAAATGTGAAGTTGAAAGTAAGACCAAACAGGAATAGTACATAACAGAGGCATAGATGAGGAATATCCTTAAAAGACCTCTCCTGGTCCATGTCTCTATTGATTGACCTTATCTGTGCTTTCAGTTTTGAGTCTTCATGTAGTCCTGCTAAAATGTCTTTTCCCTTGCCTATTTGCTGTGCTGTACTTGCTGGGCATCTCCACATGCCTTAGTCAGCTCAAAGACCTTTCCCACACCCGTTCCATGTTAGTAAGATCCCTCTTTTGTTTTTCTCAGGGAAGGCTGACAGTTATGCACACCTGAAAGTCAGCTACTATTTCTAGATTAAGAGCTCAAAGTTCCATCGGTTCACAACTTCAGCAGTAGTGGAAGCCTGCTCAGTTTCAAGCTATGCAAAACAAATTGTGGAGCCATGCCACATAGCAAGTGGCCCACCAGTAAATACATGGTGCCTAATGATGGTTCAGACTCTGACATTGACTGGTTGTATTTTCCATGTAGTTCACCTTGAAGATAGCTGAATATTATGGAAAACTGCAGAAAATGTTTTTCATCTCTTACTGCAATTATTTGTATACTGATAAATTATTAGAAATAATGTTTTAAATATTCTTGTAATATGAAAAGATATCAGCTTTCTATAACTTTGTAATAGTATTTTAGACCAAGAAACATAATTTGGGTGAAATATGTGTGATATTTGAAAGCAGGAGACAAAAATCACCTAGCAGCAGAAATGAGAGAAAAATAAACAGCGGGAGGGAATTAGTCCTACCCCAAAGTGTCAGTTCACAAATTGTCTTACAGTTCCAGTCTCCAGTTACTAGGTTCTCCATCAAATGTCTTTAAGTTCAAAAAAACATAGAAGATACACAATTAGTGATGAAAACCTTAGTTTACTTTTAGTCCTTTAAAGGAAGATATAATATGGTATGCTTTAGCTAGGTCAGAACATTGGTGTCTTGTGCAGTCAGTCATCCGTGCAGTACCAAAAAGGGTATTGAGCAGCCCTCATGTTCTGAAGTAGTTTCAGGTAGATAAGAATGGATGAACAGATATTTTCATGTATCTGTATTTTATTGAAGGTAGCAGGTATACTTAAATCACCAGAAACAAAAACCAATAAGTTGGTCACAATTAACACACAGTGAGAAACATGGACAGATAACTATTCTCCACTGTCATATGAAAAAGTCATCATATCCTATCTGAAATTTTCATTGAACAATCTGTGTAAAGAAAACCATAAACATTCGTCTAGAATTTCTGTGACCTCGTTTGAATTTTTCTTTTTATTTTTGAAACTGTGCATCTCAAATGTGCACTGGTTTCCGTTTGTGTTTCACCTGCTTATATTTCTGTCAGTCTGGGAACTCATTTTTAGCTGTGTAGATAATATTCATGATTCTTTCCTACGCTTTAAGTGTTCACTGTCAGATTGGATGGAGCTTTGAACAATCTGTTCTAGTAAAAAGTATCCCTGACCATGACATGAGAGTTGTAATTGGATGATTTTAAAAGGTCTCTTTGAACATAAACCATTCTGTGATTCCTAGGAGTCCAACTGAATTCAAGAGTGATTCCCACATTTTCAGTGTGGGACATTTTCACTGCTCTTAGATGCATGATCCTGCATCCAGTCACCAAGTGAATATTCTTTAGCAAACTTTTGCAGAAAAGTGTTAAACACAGGTTTCCAGAGTGCATGTTCTATTCTAAGTGGCTTCCTAATTGTAATATCAAAATTAATGGAACTGACTTCTAAGTTTGTGGTGGTGAAGTACATAAAATTCCCATTGAACACACTAAATCACATTTAATTTACATGGCTTTAATTGCCATGTGTCCTAAACATTCATGTGTGAAGGAGCAAGCAATCATGTGAGCCCTGTCATGAAAGGTTTTGACCTTAGGAATGCATTTCTGGAACTGCAATCGTAAAGAAATTATGACTAAATGTTTTTGAGCTTGCTGTTACTTGATTACTTTCTGAGGTAACCTAAACTAGAAAAGTTATAAAATTACAAAGTCTGATCAAGATCTTACAAGCTTCTAAAGTACTTGGCCTTTCTTGCTTGGTTTCATGAGCTGATTTAGGAGATAAAAAAATCAAATTGTGCTTTATGATAAAAACATGTATTTGAAAAAATCAGTGTCATTTTCAGTAATATTTTTTCTGATGTGTGGCACAGAATGCTTATGGATTAGCTATATATAAGCTATATATATTGCTATTAAACCTCTCGAGTTTCTGTCCTTATTTCCCTTTTCTTTTGCAGCCTTGGAGCTATTTAAAAAAATGAGACATCTGAAGCTGTCTCTCTTAAAACTCCTATTTAGTTTGGCATGTACTTATATTCTCAACTATGGGGATATATATGCATATTTTCATATTAAGAAAACACTTGCATCTCTAAGTAACTGATGGATGCATTTTTCTTGGAATACTAAGAAGATTTTGGTTTTCTCTGTGCTGTTTGTTCCCTATGTTCTATTTTAATTCAAAACCTTTCCCTTGCTGTATATAGAGTGAGTGCTTATCAAAGCATAACTTCAGCTAATGACACTACAGGTGTCATAAGAAATAATTCAGTTACAGCTTTAATAAGCAGTATATCTAACATATCCATGCAGCTCTGTAGAAATTGCTCATGATTTTGCTCTGGTTATATATCAGTGTGTATATAAGCCCAAGGCTTTATGAGCTTTTGCTGTAATTCTTAGCCAGTAGCAGTGATGGGGCAAATTAATTTTCATTTCCAACAGAAGATTTTTGCTGCTGGGGTCATACTGCATTAACTGTGATCACATCTATATTTTGTGATTATAAATACACTGTATATGTGAATGAAGTATAAGATCTGATAAAAATAAAGTCTGTACACTGACCCATGTGAATTGATTAAATGTATCTCAGAAAACCTTGAGATACAAAATCATGCTCACAATACATTGCATCATAAATGAAGCCAGTTACTTCTGATATAAGACTATGTTCCATGCATCTCAATAGAACTGCTTCATTAGCTTATTTATCAAATTTTAAGTTTCGTTATGAGAAGTGAACATTTATAGATCCAGTGGTTTGTGGAGTTTGGGTTGCAGAGGTTTGGGTAGGATTTTACACTCTTTAGTATGGTTTATTTATATCCAAGAATTGTATTGAGGAAAAAAGCCCAACCTGGATCTATGTAAAGAAGTGTGTTCATCTGTTTTCACTGAAAAGCTGTAACACTTATGTGACTTAAGAATCAAGTAAGGAAATAAAAAGTATTTTTCAGATGGAGCAGTACCTATTTGTACCTAAGAAAAACAAGCAACCCTAACTATACTACAAGATCTTCCATTTTTTATAAGGAAAAGTATAATAAATACATGAGATAAGCCTCTATAGAAGATTTTTTTGAGTTTATCAGCTAAAGTCTCAGTGTAATGGCAGGTTACTACATACTAGCAGGCAGGGAGGAGGAAAGGTGGAGATGAAGATGGCCAGCAGAGCACTCTGCAAGTGATATCAAGTACTTTGTGGGTTCAAGTGACAAGAACTTGAAGCAAATTTTCTAGCCTGTTTTTGACCTGAGTAACTGGTTTCATATAAAGAAATTCTTATGTGGTTGTTTCTGGTTGTTTTTTTTTTTTTAATTAGTATTTTTCTCCTATCTGTTTTATTCCATCTTAAACCTGTGAAAATGCATTTTATAATTGCATTAGGTAGAAGTTTTCATTGAAACTGCAGCCATTAGGCCCAATTCACTAGCAAATACTAGATATGACACTAGATTATACTAGTTGATTACGGATGATTCTAGTTTAGCTGTGTAACTTTTTGTCCCATTTATCTGTGTGCCTAATACAGGTGTTATTTATATCATCACATTTCATTTTTTGCAAATACTAGTAAAGCGTGCTATGTAGATGAACCTGCTTTCTGTGGTGATACCTTCCAGTTCCTGTAGTTCTCACTTTGTTATTTGTTGCAAAGCTTGAAACTGTGAATGAAGGAAAGGGAAGGATATCTGGGAAGACACGCTCTTTGAGATTTAATTTCTGTTCCAGCCTCTGACAGGCTCCCCTTGTGAGAGGGAGATGATAATTTAGACCAAACCGTCTGCAGCTGACCTCTGTTTAAGTATATTCATTATTTTGGGAATCAGAGGCTAGGCTTTTGGAAATGCTGAACATTCCCACAGCAAATGTTCCTAGAAAACTTATATGGAGCTATGCAATGCTGAACACTTAGAAAGAGTTGGTCTGTTGGCATCCCAAATTAGTAAGTACCATATCTCATAGTGACTTAATCTCTCCTCTGTAAAATGGGGTAATACTTTATCTTCATTCTTCCTATAAAAGAAATTACGTGTTTGTGAAACTTTTCATGCTGTAGTGATGAATATTACAGAAAAACACACAAGAAAAATATGATGCAGATTTTAAAGAGGGATAAATTACATGAAGCCATGCCTGAAGTAATGCCAGTAAAACACCACTGAATGAAGTTTCAGATTGTAAGAAGGAAGGAGTTTGTGGGTATTAAATTAGGAACTGTACCGTAAGATCTACGTAATGGGGGCTGAAATATGACTTCATGACAAACCTTTTACTTTTGAACTCATGAGCACTTTATTTTGTGGCCTGCATATTCTTGTCATAGGGCCTTGCAGGCATGTGGAATTACACAAAACAAGGTGCACATTATTAATCTTTCAGATATGTTATGTTGTCATACTAATTTATTTCTAATGTGTAGAGAATAAATAACATATTAAATAAGAGACTTACTGAGATCCATTTTCCCTCCTAACAATAGCATGAAAGACTTTGGACCTTCCAATTTTAGTAATGTATGTCTGTTCAGCATTGTGCTTTATTTATTTTTTTGTGTATGTGTACTTCCCTAAAATCAATTTTTGCTAGGTGGACAAGTGTTTAGATTCTTTCTGATAGTGTTTATTTAGTCTGAATTGCATATGCATACCTTTACTACATTTTGAGTTACAAAAGCTAAACTGTAATAAAACACAAAAAAGAAAACTTTTGAAGAGCTATATTAAGTTTTAGAAAGTCAAAAGCTAAGATATAGTGCACATGAATAAGACTTACTGGAGAATATCTTTATATTTTTCTGTATATTCATATTTAGGTGGGTCTTTGCAAACCGCCTTACCTAAAGTTTAGTTAAATTATTATGAAAATAAAGAAGATATTTCATAGATAGGGATTACTTCACTTGTTGATACCAGTTCCTTTGTCAAAGTTATCTGAGGCTCTTCTGTCATGGTGGTTGGGTTATTTTTGTTTTTTCATGGCTGCATAGCAGTGTTTTAAAAATTTTCTATTCATTTTATGTTTTTTCAGCTGTCGTGACTGGTTGTCTTGTACCATTCCCCTTGAGTGTATGTGTGCATTTATTATTTTAAAAAATAACATTACATGTCCAGATAGGGGTCCCATTAACTTTGTTTCACTAGAAATTGGCAAAAATTTGCATCAAAGGCTTTAGTTTCATAAGTGATTTTTTTTGTGGTTATTGAGTGGTGGCTGATGGTTCTTTCCTTTTCACCCTATTGTGAATTTCTCACCACTTTGCATGACAGAGCAAGCAACAGTAATGCTCAGCTTCACACTTCACGTTTCTGAGAGGATCTTCTGTAGTCTATATTTAAAGTAAAAAGCTAAGACAACAGATGTAAGCACTTAGATGATGTGATTATAGCTGAGGCATTTGATGGTCTCAAACTAAAGTTTTTTGTAAAAAGCATGTGAAACTTATTTGATTGGAAATATCAAGGAAGAATGGTTTAAAATTTCCTTGCAGTCTTTCATAACTAGTGGGTCCCCTATAACAGAATCAAATAAAGCTAATTTGGAAGATTCACTTAAAATTAATATAAACTTATTGTTTTGTTGGTTTTGTTCTTGTTTCACTGAGCAGTATATTAATCAATCCTGGAAACCACGTCAAGATTCAAGAAGGTACCTTAGGATTCTTCATTGCAAGTGATGCCAAAGAAGTAAAAAGGTAATTAATATGTTTTTATCTTTGAATAGGAACAAAAATATTTAATTGCAATTTTTTCTTTATGTAAATGCTTCACCTAAGTTTCATTATTATCTTTTTTAAAATTCTGAGAGGGAGTTCTGTTGTTACTCTTGAACCACCTATGTGCGTGTAGTTTTCCTAGCTACTGTCCTAAATATCAAGGAAATGAAATTAGCAGCAGATAGGAAAAGAAATAGAGGATGGGTTTTTGAGTCCTCCTAGAAAATGTGAAATATTTTCATTTTTTTTTCTCTATACTTATTGTGTCTCAGAGGAATTAGTGTGAGAGAGGAGGACAGTTCTGTTAGTTTTGGATTTAGAGGTGTTCTTATCTACACAGACTTTAGCAAATTCTTGATGCGAGTTAGCTACTGTGTTCATTCTGTAATTGCATTAGCAAAATAATATTTATGCTCTTGTCATTTTTTTATGGAACTACAAACTCTATAGCCTTATAATAATAAATCAAACAACAGAAGTGCATTATATCCATTGCAGACAACTTCACAGGCTCAATGTACCTGGCTGCACTAGATTTGGGATGAATGAAGTTTTATGATATTGTGTTGAGGACCAAATGCATGTACTCTTGTTTGTTAGGATTACAGTATGCTTGGAAGGAACAAAAGTGCAATGTGGTAAAAGAATTTTTCAAAGAAAAACGTTCAATATCCCTATGATTTCAAAAAAAGAAAAGGAGTATTTGCAACTGAGTGCTTCCTCATAATTTATGCCTTTGTTGTGAGTCATGCAATCAGATTTTCACTGACGTTCTCCATGAGTTGGGTATTTTAACTAAATCCTATACTTAAAATGATAAAGTATTCAAATGATACCATTTATTAAGTTCCAACCCTTTAGGATTAAATATAGTAAAATAATACCTTACCATGCTATGAATACCTAACTTGCTATGAATACTTAAAGGCAAAAGACCAAAACAGTGAAATTAGGGAACTTAAATTCTATTTTTTTTGAAAGAGTTAAGATAGTTTTTGGCTAGGTGAAACATACAGAACAGGGCCATAGTGCTGCTGTCCTGTCACATCTCTGGCACCATCTCTAGAGCATGTGCATCCTGCACTGCCTCAGGGACTCTGCCTTGCAGCATACAGTTCTTTTCCTCTCTGCTGCTTTTCCCCAGTCGGATATATGGAATGTCTTTGCACTGCTTTACTGAGTTGCAAGTTTTCTTTCATTTATAAGGCATTTTACACTCTCCAATGAACTTTTTCTCCGACTGTAAGTAAAATGACATAGTATTTTTAACTGCTATGGTTAGGGAGAATTTAACTGTTAAGAAGTTCAGACAAATTTTTCACATTCATCTACCATGTTTTATTTGATAGTGAGCATGAAATAAGATTTCCAATTCTGCCTTGCTTTTGGCAGAAATCTTTGTTTTGAAATAACCTGCCTCCCTTGCCACGTTTCTTAGCTGCTCTGTGCAAAGCAAATGGTTATCAGATGTGTTTCAACTAAAAAGGCCAATTATGAAAAGTGTTGATTTCACTCTTTGAGCTGTGAATCAGAGTTAGAAATAAGTTCTAAAATTGAGGTCTTTTGGAGGGGAGAAATGATTTTTTAGTAAAGCATAATTAAATATGCTTTATAACTGAAATGCAAATTAAGTTATTCTGGCTTTGTTAATGAAGACATTTCAGCTCCCTTAAGCTAAAGTTATTCATATTTATATATTCCACAATGAAATGTAACATGCAATGTTCAATTACTCTTTCTGTTCGAATCACTTTTGCATTTTTAGAAGAATAGTTTCCCATAAGAAGCAATTATACCTACAGACAATTATACCTAGGTAAATAGTTTCACATAAAATGTTGACTGTTTAAATATAATACAAACTACATGAATTGCATCTTCATTATTCTTTATTCATTTACATGTTAGCACTAGTGTCAGAAATCAGTGTTCTTCAAATCCATTTAATTTACCCCAATTATCTAGAATAATTTTATTACAGTAGTCACTTCAGGTATTTATTCTTTACTTTGGACATAGGATTGAAGGTACCCTTTAGGAAAATTATCCTGCAGTGAACACGATCTCTAGAAATGACCAATATCCAGTTCCTGTTATGAAGTTTTTGTGAGGGACTGTTTGTGGTAGTTGATTCTTGTTTAATAAAGGGGCTTTACAGATGGACTGGAGAGAAATTGTAAAAAATTGAGACAGTTTTCTCCTCCTGGCTTACATCTTCACACGGACTCATGGTTTGAAAAAATTTTATTCACATTTCCTTGCAAGTAGTTTTTGGTAGAAGTAGTTTTTTTGGTGGAATGTGAAAGTCTTGAAGGCCAGAAACTTTCTGCAGCAAAGTATACATGCTCAGAGAAGACGTTTTCCTTTTACATTTTGCATTTTGTAAATGCTAAGACAATTTCACAGCCTGAAAGAGTAATCTTCTGGAAGTTCCTTAGAGAAATAAAGTGTGCTATGTTTAGGAATTACATATTCCATTGGTAGCTTTATGGTGTATTACTTTCAGAAATGTTAATAGCATTCAGTGAGGTCTCCCCACAATTTCAACTTGTGTTTGAACCAATATGAAGCATTGATGTGGTTCATCCCTTGTATGCTAGACCTGCTGTCTTTTCTCATGATAGGTCACTTAACTACCAGTATTGTTCCACCTGCAGTGGCCACGATATAGTTAATCTCAAATAAATAGTAGTAATCATCCTGGCTGCCAAAGGCTGTGTTTAATCAGAGGCTGTGCTTTAATACTGGTTTGGGTTTTTTCATATTTTGGACTGTAGATTGTTTTGTTTCAGTGGCCTCCCAACTGTTGTGGCAATCTAATGATCTCATAAGTGTGGTGGTTATAAAGTGGGAGCTTTGCCTCTTACTGCCAAATTATGTTGAGAAATAAGCAATGAGAGAGGGTAGAGAAGATAGGCAGGGAGCTGACCTATCCTGAGTGTGGACAAGTGCAGGGAAAATTCATCAAGTTAAAAAGAATGTTTCATTTGCTATGCCAGCAAGAATCCTGGTAAATTGTAACTGCCCCACTAGAGTCCAGGTGGGTGATCATCATGATCATCATGAACAGAGGGGCAGAGTCCCCTCCCTTGTCCTGCTGCCCACGGGGCTTTGGATGCAGCCCAGGACACGTTTGGCTTTCCGGGCTGTGAGTGCACTTTGCTGGCTCATGTCCAGCCTCTCATCCACCAGCACCCCTCAGTCCTCCTCAGCAGGGAGGGATCAGGGATCTGTTCATCGCCCTGGATTGTTTCTGGGGGTTGCCCTGACCCTGCACTTGGTCTTGTTAAACCACACATGTTTCCCAAGGGCCCACTTTTTGAGCTTGTCCAGGTCCCTCTGAATAATTTCCTGTCTTTCAGGTGTGGCAACACCACCTCAGCAAATTTTCAAATGACACCAAGCTGAGTGGTGGTGTTGCCACTCAGCTTGGTGTCATTTGAAAATTTGCTGAGGGAGCACTTGATGCCTCTGTCTGTGTCATTAATGAAGCTATTAAATACTAACACTGGTCCCAGTTATCCTTGAGGGACACCACTTGTTACCAGTGCCTGGAGGGACTGAGCCACTGATCACTACCCTCTGGATGTGACCATTCAACCAATTCCTAGTCCACCCATGGAATCCATCACTCCAGTTTGGAGAGAAGGATGTTGTGGGGGACCACGTCAAAGGCTTTACAGAAGTCTGGATAAATGACATCTTGCAGTACTTCCCTATCCAATGATGTAGTCACTCCATCATAGAAAGCTGCCAGTTGGTCAGGCAGGATTTTCCCTTGGTGAAGCCGTGCTGGCTGTCTTCAGTGACCTCCCCATCCTCCAAATGCCTCAGCACAGCTTCTGGGAGGATGTGTTCCATGATCCTTCCAGGCACAGAGGTGAGGCTGACAGGCTGATGGTTCCCAGGGTCATCGTTTCTACCCTCATTAAAGATCAGTGTATAGTGTCGATCATACAATCAGATGTACAACCTGGAAACCTGGCACAGGGTGCTAGACGGTCTTTTAAAAATCACCCTGGTAGAGCTGATAAGAACAAAAAATTCTTTTTTTTTTGTTCATTGGATGTTCTTTCTTCTAAGATGAAAAACAAATGAACTAATACATTGTGGCATAATTATCATACATTGTTCCAATTACTTTTCAAATAAAAGTATATTTAAAGAAATACTATTTTGGAGCCGTATGCTTGAAATTAATGGTCTTGCAGCAAATATTTCCTGCTTTAAATGCCCAAACCTTTTCAAAGATTAATGGAAATTAGCATTGAAGCATTTCATTAATTGGTCACTGCAACAAGAGGAAATATGGGACTAATTTCATTGGTATGGATTAAGAAATGTGTCAGTTTTTCCATTCTGTCTCTCCAGGGCATATTTTTACTGCAAGGCCTGTCATGATGATATCACGGATCCCAAAAGGATAAAAAAATGTGGCTGCAAACGGCGTAAGTAATATTTCTATCCCTCCCTTCCTCTCCTTTCCATGAACTGTTCAGCCCTGAAGAATACCTCTACATGCATTTACATGTTTTACACAGTGGTGCAGAAAACTAAGAAATAAATGCACAGCAACACAGTAAGTGCTATTTGGGTTTCTGAAGTCCATGTGTTTTTATTGCATTTCACACCACTCACACCTGTGTCTTCATTAAAAAGTAAGTTAAAGTCCAAAGCTAACAAAAACTGAAGAATTAAGCCAAACTATATGTAACTGTGGAGGTTTTTGAGTTAAGAATTAGCCAACAGTGAAGTTTTTCTCTCATTCAGAACGTGCAGAAATTCAGTAATTTCAATAGTTTTCTGCAAAGTAAAGGACTTCTGTTTGTCTTGGTGAACCTGATTCTGCAAAAGAAGAAACTAGGGAATTATATTTTATCATATAGTTATTGAAATAATTTTTTGTAGAAATAGATGAACAGTTTTACTGGAGAAAAAGGTTGTCTGGAAGAAATTAAATATTAGTGCCTCTTACATATATCCTTTTAGCTGTAATTAGGTTTAGTTAATTTCTTAAACTGTTTGGACAGTTTTTCATGAAGAAATAATGAAGTTTTTGAATGGGGATGAGATTTTGCATTTGAATTTCTATAAACATGTAGCAATCAGCAACTTACCCATATACATTGAAAGGACCTTTTTCAGGAACTATCACAACCTCACTTCAACCAAAGATGTGTTTGACCCATGCACATTTGTAATACTGATAGCAAAGTTGTTTAGGAATCAATTTCTCATTGAATATATATAAATATATATATGTGCATTCCATGGTATTCTGCCATGAAAAAGATCATTCAGTTCAAAAGTACTGATTAGGTAAATTGAAAGACCTCAGAAGAGTTTGATCATGCCTATTTTACCATTACTTTTAAAAAGGAAAAAGCTCTCTTATTTATAACTTGAGTCTGCATTATCAGTGCACTATTATAGAGGATGGAAGAAAGCCTAAACTGAAAATTCTCTGCCTTTTGGAGTACCTGAAATGGATGAACTCTTGAAGATCAATTTAAAAAGAAAACAAATTATTGCTGGAGATTTTTAAAAAAACTCCTAGCCTCCAAAACACCAAGAGTGTGGAATAGTGTGATAGGGAAAAAGGAGCTGAAACTGACAGGAAATGGTATTTATCTTCCCAGTAGCCACAAGGAGAGCAAAGCACATGGAAAGCATGCCTGATGTGGAAGGAATGTATGCCTTGCCTAACATATTGGAAAAAAATTGTTCAAGAACAGTTTATCCATGTGAGAATGTGACCTTTGAACTGCTGCCAAAGCCAATGAGTCTGCTGAGTAAGTTCTGGTAAAGCCAGTTACAGATGCCTCAGGGTGCCTGTAACTCTCAAATGAAATCCTTTTTCCAAATTACTCAACAGTTAAAGAGAAATATGTTACCTGCTTAATTTTATCTGGTTCTGTCAGGAAAAAAAACAACAACTATTTTTATTTTCTTCTCTACTCCTCCTTCACATGGTGTATGCTTTTTAAACATGTCCTGCTTTGAAAAAGAGTAAGTCTCAAAGATCTCTCAGTTTAATGTGAGAACTACACTTTTCATTGTCATCTGTTAGAAGATAGCAATCAGAAACTCACATTATAAAGGTTAAGAGCCCCTTATTATACCTTAATGAGAATCAAGGTAACCTTCTCAGCATTTTAAAATTTGGGAGGAAACAGGGTATGACCCAGCCAACACAATGGCTATTACCAGCAGAAAGGCCATGGAGAGGCAAGAGTAACAACTTCTATAAGTAGCAGTCAGAAGGGTTACAAATGGCATTGGTCACACATATCAGTCCAATAAATGAAAGGGTGTTGGGCAGATGAACAAACAAAATTGAGTTATTGAGGCAGAAGGAGGAGATGGCTGTCAGAGCTGGTGCAGTGAGCGCTGAACACTAAGGAGGGAATCCTCTGAGTCAGGTGTCGAATAATGGTCAGTGAGAAAAAGCCTGTAGTAGAGCTGAGAACAGCTTTCAATGAGGAGCATGCTCAAGAGTATTAGAAATAAGGCAATTACTTTGCTTTTAAAGAGCTGTCAGTCAGCAGAAAAAATGAAATGAAAAATTTCAATACTAATTAGTGATTCTTGTTTCTCAAATTTTGTTGAGAATTTTGAAATTCCTTTTAGAGGACCTGCTTTTTGGGTTTGGTTTTGTTTTTCAGGTAAGTCTTTAGTGCAGCCTGTTATTCACATAAAATGTTTTAGCTTTCAAATCACTAACCACTTTTGAAAAAACTTAGATATGTTATCCATCTGTAACTGATGCAAATCATTGGTCCTAAAAAAAGTACTTCTAACCAAAACAAAGCATAAATTGAGAAAACCTTTTCCCTATTGTTTTAGGAAAGTTAGCTGCTCTGTCAGCATGTAATACATCACCATGCCAATTTGATTTTTGATGCTGCATATACATGCATCTATATAGCTCTATATGACAAACACATGCTTTAATGAGAGAGTAACATGGTAATTAGAGGCAGCTGAATGTGAAAAATATGTAAGATGAAAGTAAAGGTTGTATATAGAAATATTGACACATTCAGGCGAATTAGATGTGAAAGAAGATCTTTACATGGAAAATTAATTATAGTGGCTCTAATTAATGCACCTTCCCATAATGCTTAAAACCCACATTGTTTAATAATGCATCTGAGGTTGCACCTCAATTTAGATACTTTCTGAACATTAGCTTGCAGTACTGTTGGAGTCTAAACGTGAGTCTGACCTATATAGCCATTTATCCAAACTTGTTGGGCCTAATATTAATAATTCAGGGCAGATCAGTACATTTATACAAGCCAAAGGATAATTCATGTAATCCTGCTTTCCTTTTGCAGTTTCTTTGCCATCCCTTTCTCCTTACCCATCCCACTCCCTAAATAACACATAAATGCTGATGGCATATTGTCCAGAGAAACACTTGTTTGGAAATTTTATTTGCAGATTGTTATTTTTTTTAATGTTTTCAATCTCTTTCCTATTTCATTTAACTGTAGTTTTTGCAGCAAGAGGCCAAATATATGTATATATTTGTATAAAACGCAACCACGTTGGGATGAAATCTCTAAAGTGGATGACCTGTTCCTCCTGTTTCTTTAATCTTGTGCAACAGTTATGATCTAATTCTCTATATATTTTTTCCAGTGACAGTGCTTGCTGTGAACGGTGGGGGTTGAACCCCAGAGGGGACAAATCATGTGTACATTGATGTGTTTGAAGGAATTTCTTGTAATCGATGACAATTGACAAACTTTTGATTTATTTTTCCTCTTGCTGCCTTGGAACACGGCCCCTACTATATTTTAACTGCACACTGATAGTGATCTATTGTGAGTAAAAATGGGTTCCCTGTAGCCCAGAGTACAGTCCAACCTGTCTTTCTCTAGCAGAGAGTATTTTTGTTCAGTATTTTGGTTCTTTTCTTTATTTATGTTGCATGTAGCAGTGACGTCATACCCACAAGTTTCTCATCGTTTACACCAATGGAGATTAGGGTGACGTTGAAGAAAATACAGCAGTTTCCCCTTCTTCCACCTATTTGCCCCTTTTTTTCCACAAGCTTATTTTTTATCTCTAAATGAAAATGAGATCTCGGATATAGTATTTCCTTGAAATTATTCTGGAGATATCTCATGAATATTTAGGGATATTGGTTAGGCTGGGGTAATTGCTACTATAGCACTCTTTTCCTGGTTAAATACAGTTTGATTGTCAAGTCCGTTTAGTTTTTCGGTACTTTTCGGTCCTTTCCATCACACAGCTGACACAAAGAGTAGCACCGCAGTCCTTTACTGTCCTTATCTAACTTTTTTCTCCCCAGTGATAGGAAAGAAAAGAGTTATGGGAGAAAGCCAGACAATGAATTACAAGTGTGGTTTTTAATGTATAAACCCAGAGATATCTTCAACAGGAAACAAGCTGCAGTGATTATTTTCCTGAGCTTGCTGGTTTTGACACTACTTATATAAGTAGACACACACTGACTATTCAGGACCTTAGCTGTAAAATTTTACAGTATTATTGTACAGAGAATATGAGCTTTATGGACCACTTCATGTCAATCTAGGTCATACCACTTAAAAGTGTACAGACTCTTTGAAGACTCACATCAGCCACTTTGTGTGTACACTTTTGGTAAATACAGCATTTGGGACATGGAAAGAATTTGCTGCTTAGAAATATAAGTGCTGCAAAGAAATGTATTGGTTATAAGGCAGTGTTGGGATTATATGGGTTTGTTCTTTCAAAGAGCAAGGAGGATCAAGTATCTCATAGCTGCAGTGCCAGATTGAAGCTATAACTTCACTGTGTAACTGCAGCTATTCTAAGGAGGCCGTGAAACTTCAACATTTTACCAGGTATTCTGACTTTATTGTGTGAAAACACTTCAGGCTTAATCAGAATTGAGATATTTTTCCCCTCTCAGCTCTATACACTGTAGGATCATGCAAAGAATCAGGGAGTAATTTATGCTCTTGATAAAGTTCTGGCCTTCTTGAAATTATGGTGGCCTGCATTATGATTATCATTATTTACTGTTTTTTTAATTGTGGTGGCTGCAGACTACATTAAAGGATTGAGATCCTGCTGTGCAAGAAAATATTCAAGGAGAAAACAGAAATTTCTCCGAACATCTATTTTTAGCCAGTAGAATGACACAGCAGAAAGATGAAGCAGCAAGAAAAAGCAGATTATGTAACAGGTCAGCATGATAAGAATCAACAGTAAAACAAATAAATAAATTTCTGTGGATAAAATTATGAATTCTATTGACTTTGAGGCAAAATACTGGAAGTAATCTGTATTTATATGGAGCAATGTGTTTATTTAAAATACATTCTTATATTGAGACCTTTCTGAACTAAAGAAGTTAGTTTAAATGGTAATAAAAAAACAAGTAACAAGTCCTTCATGCTGTGAAAGAACTAGAAAAGAAAAGCTTATGTAGTTTTGTTTTGGATTTTTTTCCATTTCCCCAATAGCTTGTTTTGAAATGCAGTTTGCTTTGAGAGTACACTGGCTGAGAGTCTTCTGTAAGGTAATGAAGGAAAGGTCATGATCAGATTTGAAAATTAAAATGAATTGGTCTATAAATGTGCCATTACATCAAAATCTGTGACTCATTCTTATATCTACTAAAATAGGGCAAGATGTCCACTCAGATCTCCTGCTGTTTTTAAAGTTTTGACATAGAACAGCACCTTGTGAATTGGAGCAAACAAGTGACCAGTTGTCTTTTAAGGCAAAAATTGCGAGAGAGTGAACAAGCCCTTGCTAGTCTTGAAGTTGTCTTGTAAAAATTACGTAGTGGAGGGATAGATTTGCCTGTTGTCTTAAGGTTAATAAATTCTCACAAACAGTTTAAGGTACGCTGCTGTATTTTTCAGGAAACTGAAACTGTGCTGGGGGAAGTCCTGTCTGTGTTTCAGTCTCATGATGCTAACCGGCATTGCGGACAGGCGGTCACACCGCTCTGGTCGCCCTTCAATGCTGATGATTTTTCGCTCATAGTTTGGATCATGAGAACTTGATGAATTGAAATAACACCGTGCATTTCAATTCTGAAGTGTTTTCGGACCTTTTCATAGCATTCGGTGGTCAGGAAACCTCCCGTTCCTGCTCCTGATCAGCTGCTACCTGAGGGAGATCCACTAGATGTCCTCGGAGCTCTATCCTGAGCCCAGGGAAAAGCGCCAGAGTGACGGAGCAGTACCAGGCTGGGGTACAGCCTGTGGTTTATAAAAAATCAGGAAAGAAGAAGGGATACTTTGTTCTGCTTTCTTTAAAGAAAAAAAAAAAGAAAAAAGAAAAAAAAAAAAGGAGCTGTTCCTTGACATTTTAGGTAGAGAATAATCTGCAGTTTCCTTTGCTTATTTTTGCAGCTGGAAATATTTCCCATTACTGTTAGTGAACTCTAAGTAACACTTCAGATCCAGACAATCTACACGTTTTTACTGTACTTTTTGACTTTTTGAGATCAGAAAGTAAGGTATTGTGAGAAGCTTAGACATCTGGGGAAATTTTCTTTCTTTTATAGAATGGAAGGCTACTGCCTTCTGTGAAAAATAGCATCTAAAATTTTCTGGAAGCATTTATTTACTTTATAAGTAATTGAAAGACACTTTGCTCTCCTTTTGCACTTAATGAGTGGTTCATATGTGCCTTGCTTTGTAAATTATTTGAGCAGGCTTAACTTAATGTCCATAACTTCCCCTGATGCTTTTACTGATTAGTTTTACAAATGTTGTGTGATTGTCATCATATTAAGTAGAAGGATCTGTTCTCTTTTTTTCTCTCTTTATTATACAATTGAAAATAGGGAAGTAGTTTCCTTTATGTCCCAACTTTTGTTTTCACCAATATCAAATTACAGTTCTATTCAACATTTATAACAGATCTAGGAATAGAAATTAGTTGATTCTTATGCAGGTTCTACAGGTGTCAAATAAACACACACCCAGAGGCTGTTCTTAAGGTCCCCCTGTCTCACTGATTGCCATTTTCTGTTAATGTTTATGGAAGTTTTATAGAAAATGGTATGTGTGTGGCTGAACCATTTAAAATCATTTCTGTCCTGTCTTTGATCTTGTCACTAGTCATCCCTACGAATAATGTGTGTTTTGTTTTATTTAAAATAAGTATTGTATTTGGTGTGAATGTAACTGACTGTATAAAAGGAATGAAGAGTAACAGCATGTTTTCTTTCCAAAAGTTATTGCTCTGATATGCAGTTGCTTATATACTGGTTAAAACCCTTATGGCAAGTCCTTTTTGCTACTTATATTTCCAGGTCCTTTCCTGCATGTTAATGATGTGAAATATTCAAATGATGCATGATCTCCAGAACAACTGACAATAATAGTTAAAAACAGTCCCTGAGGGGCATTGCTTTTGAGAAACACCATCATGTCCTTCCCCCATTGAAGAGAAGGCCTTAAATTTCCAACTTTATTGGTTTAAGTCTGATGAAAATGATACAAAAAGTTTTCCTTCCCAGCCTTCTTTGCCCTTAAGGATTATTTCTTTTTAATTTTCATAAATGTGTCCTTTCCTATTATTGACTGTTGACAAGATATGGCCAGAAGTAAATGAAAACCAGGGACTGTTACTAACCAACGACATAGCAGTTGAGAATTTCTGAGCAGTGTGTTTTGCTACAGTGTTTGATTAGAAAAAGTCCTTCAAAACAGCTATAATTACAGAAAAATGGGCCTGATTTTTTTTTCTCACCTACTGTTAGTGTGTCTCACAAATGCCCTTTATTTTTCTTTCATTTCCTTAAAAAATAAGAAAGTAGGCATGCTGGAAAGACTGTCACACTTTTGGTAACTTATTTCACTTTTCTTTTGCTGTCCAACTTTTCAACTTTAAAGAATGTCTTGGGAAGAGTTAGACAGAGGGAAAACATGGGAAAATGCTGTTTTGAATTTTCTGTGTAGTTTGAATGTGTATGCATCAAAAGCTGCAGTGGAAACCTTACTAAAAGCCAAGCTCTGAGGAATGATGTACTATGCAATGAACAAGCCTGATGCTGCATGATAAATTTCTGAACAGCTGTAAGATAACTCTACTCTAGGGTGCTAAAAGAACATGGCATTAGTCATGTGAGCAAAGTTTTAGAGGAATGGAGTCGCTGCTGAAGAGATCACTCATTCATCTCCCTCAATGCCTGTTTTCCACAATCATAATGTTACCCTTGCTTGACAAGTATACTGTATGGCAAGCCATCAAGGCCTTAGAACAGGACTTGACCCATTTGAGTGATTTCAATCCCTCTTTCCTGGTGACTGTGGGATTAAGAAACAGGAAAAAAAAATTCTTTAAAATTTAATGTTATTACCATAATGCAGAAAAAGACATCCTAAACTGAAGGTACAGGCCAGAGAAACATTACCTTTTTTCTGCATTTGCTTTTAAGGTTTTGTTTTTGCCTGTCAGTGTTGTTTTGTTTTTAGTATAAATGAGTCAGTTCAATCTAAACCATTACCAAAAGTTGGTTCAGTGCAACATGTGAAACAGTCTAAATGGCCTTTGGATTTCTTGAGATGCGAACATACCTGATTCAGATGACATAAAAAATTCCAGGATGCTAATTATACATGCATTTATAACATAGGATGCTCTGTATTTCTAGAAATACATAACAAGGACATTCAGATGACTGAAAGATAAAGATGTTCTGTCTAACCTGGCACTTGTTTTGGAACTAACTATATTCAGTTATTTTGTTCTTGATTGACTTCCTTTTGAATCCAGAGCAGAAACCATGCCAATGATTGGTTCAGCATGTTTCAGTGGACCAATGCTCTGTGTGCTTTTGGTGATGCCTTATTTGTGAACTGATCTTAATGTCGAGCATATTTACATTTTTAGTTTTGTCTCTTATATGGGCAAATTTTGGTATTTTGTCAAGAGTTAATTTGAATTTCTGAAGATACAATGTAAGCAAAATTAATTTTTTGGAAAATTTTATTAATATCTTGTAATTCTTTAAAATTGTGTGATTAATTGCAGTAAAGGAGTTCCTTGGCACAGTATAATACAGAGAAATTATTATCATACATTTAAGAATAAATATATTTATATATATATGTATATGTATGTGTGTGTATGTATAATGCATATGTGTGTATGAGCGTGTGTATATAAGAATATATCTGTACGTGTGTTTCTCTGTGTGTATACATACATATATATATATTTATATATAAAGAATTTTCTGATTTTTACAGGAAACAGGAAAGGCCAAAAAATAATCTAATGGACTAGCAACTTTTGTTTTCATTTTAAGCCAACGGTATTAATTGTGCCAAGGGAAAAGCATATTCTTAGTATTCTGTGCTTTTGCTGTGTTCTATTTTGATCCAAACACTTGACTGTAAACAGTAATTTTTCCCCATGACTGCGGTCACCCTCTAAGACTGAACAGAAATAAAGAGCAATTAATCTTTTGCCCTACTTTTAATGTACAGCCAAAGTGTTATCAATAATCTCATTGCATTTTTTTTTCCTGGGTCAAGACTGTTAACATTAACTAAGGCCTGTATAAATCCCTTAAATTACCTTCCAGCTGCCTTGTTATATATATAACCTTGCCATTAACCTGCTGCTCTTCCTCTCCTCCCATCCAACACATGGTTATAGCCAAGATGTCCATCTACAAGAGAATGAGACTGGCATGTTGTTTTGATTGCGGACGCTCTGAGCGTGACTGCTCTTGCATGTCAGGCAGTGTACATAGTAACATGGACACCCTTGAGAGAGCCTTCCCACTTTCTTCTGTCTCTGTTAATGATTGCTCCACCAGTTTACGTGCCTGTAAGTTTTAACACCAACACATGCTGTTCCATGTCTGTGGTGTCTGTGGTATCATCCCTGTCTTGTGTCGTGCATTGTAGTTCTGTGAGTTTTACTGGGCTGATGCTTTTTTAAAAAAAAATCAACCCCAAATTTGATTACAACTCTGTATTTATATTTCTGTTTTTATTTTTAATGCAAAAAAATGTAAATCATTATTTTGCTTTGTGTGCTCTGTATGAAGCATCCTCTTGCAATAGCCTGTAGGACCTTAGTAGTGAAGTGTGGTGACATCTTTTTCTGTTTAATTCAGACAACACAAATTGTCATTAATTAAGTAATAAGTGCTTTGGTGGAGGACCAGACCTGTGTCTAAATCTGCGACTGGTGCTAAGTGGGTAGTTTTAATACTGCTGGCACTAGAGCACCATACAATGGGAGTGAAAAAATATACAGGATACAGCATAGCACCTGAAGTGTAGCAGCTTAAATTCTATTCTGTGCTGTTACTTTTATCTTTAGTTTTGTTTGTAACTCTTTGTTCTCAGTAAGTCAGGATCTTCCATCTGTGCGTTTTGTAAAAATGCACTTTTTGTAGAGCCTTTTTAGAAAAACTAGGCTCATGCAAATCCCTGGTACAAAAATTTTGAAATTAAATGTAGAATCTGTTCCATAGGACAATAACATTCTGGAATGAGCCCTGAAAGCTCTTTTGAAAGATCAGAGTTGAGAGGGAGAAGACAGCACCTAGAACAATTCTGCATGGTCATTAATTCTTCGGACAAACTGTAGAAATTCCAAAGCTTGGATTATCAGTGTGATGTCAACAACTGAGGAGGATGGTTAAATGGCTTTTTGTTTGTTTGTTTCATTTTCTTGTCCTTTTTAGTCATTCTTAGAAGGCAAAACTATGTCTTAGGACAGGAGCTGTTTTCCTCTCCTACCCAAATGGCAAAGAAAAGCTATAAAATTATTCAGATACAGCCATGAGAATAGATTGGAGTTTTAATCAGGCGGCATGTCCATTTTCCAAGTCAAGTCACTGTGGATGAAAGTGCCTTCTGCTATGAAGACTATAATGTAGTTTTTAGATTATGCACCTGGTTTTCTTTTGGTACCATATGTATTACAGTGTGTAGTCCAAGTGGTGAATGATTTTGCTTTAACTATGTTGATTTATTAACTATTTTTCCAGTCACAAATGTAAGAATCCTATAATTGTTACATTTCTTTTGTCTGAAGACCATATTAATTAAAGGTATTTTAATAGGATTTCATAGAGATTTTACCAAAAAATTATCTCTGTGTATAAGCACTCTGAACATCCTAGGTATCTACTTGCTTGTAACTCATGTATCACCGTAAGGGGAATGGTTCCTAGTTTAAAGTCCTGTTCTGAATCACAGGAGTTTTTATCCTTTAACATTACTTTTATCAGGGTGAAATGTGGCAAAACATATTTTGTTAAGAAAAGTGAACAAGAAACCTTCCTGTGTTGAGAATTGCTGCAGGCAATTTTTTGTGCAGTGTAACAGCCTCAGTAACACTGTGCCTGGTGAAGTTTGTATGAGTACAGACTAGTACAGAGAGTATGTGGCTGGGTCCTGGCGCTGGTGTTAACAGCAACCAGATTAGGATAAATTAACATGTCCCCTGCAAGTGGGTAAAATTTCTGCCATTAGCACTGTTTGGTAAGGAAAGAAAAACTAATTTGTAGGTTTACCATAGCTTTCAAGTCCACTTAAGACTCTACAGAGACAGATAAAGTAAACATTTTTGATTGTGTTGCCTGCTGAGCCAAAACCCTCCACAATAATGGTATTATTTCCAACAAAAGCTTTTTGGGAAACATGTTAGAGCTATGTTATATTTTGAAGGATAAATGATATTGACAGCTTTGAGGACTTTTACCATCCTATACTTCAAGGGCCTTTTCCCCCCTTCATCACTCCATCAAATCAAAAGAGATCTCAGTCTTCCCCTTGTGAGACTAGTCACCTTTGACTGTCAATAATAAGTACAAAAATCAATACCAATTCACACTCTTTGCAAAGCAGCATAAGCCTTTCTTTTCCAATTAAAATATATATATGCACGCAACATTGCACTGGCAGAGCTTCAATAGAAATCAGTGTGTTTTCTTTGCAGTGCACAGGGGTCGGATGATGCCCATCTTGACAGAGCTAGTTAGCTCAAAGAATGGTGGGGAGAGTCAGCTTTTCATTAAATATGAGCAGATGTGAAATGTAGAGTGTTTGACAATTAGAAATGGCAGCAGCAGGGCCCCAGAATCAAAGTGAGGTCAGATTGGTGGATCAGATTACCTCTCTTACATTCTTTAGTTGTTCTGAAAATCATTTTAAATTAGTGTCAGTGGAGCCATGATGGGTTTTGCCCTTTGTCTTTTATGCTACGACTGTATTGTTTCCCCAGACACTCATTAAAGGTCATTATACTATTACAGGGCTTGCTTTGGTCGTGGTGCCCCAGTTGAGTTGGTTTGCTTCTACAGTTGCTTAATGTACTTCTTTCTTTCTTTCTTTCTTTCTTTCTTTCTTTCTTTCTTTCTTTCTTTCTTTCTTTCTTTCTTTCTTTCTTTCTTT